>VZRV01005759.1:0-38449 GCA_013398115.1 Falcunculus frontatus | reverse complement strand
CCTCCCCCCCCCCCCCCCACCCCGCCCACTTTTCAGGCCTCACTGCAACCTGACAAATGCTCATTAGGCCTCAGCCTTGAACAATAGGGCCTGGGAACAGCTCCTCTTGAGCTTATCAGAAATGCTGTCTGCTCCCAGGAACTGCTGCTGTCCAACAAGCACCTGTTTTCTTTATGAACAGCCTTGAAAACTATTTTTCTTGCCTAAATGCATCTTGCATCCCTGTTCTCACACTTTCAAGGAAAATGTACCAACCTGAAGTCAGAATGAAACATCATTATGACTAAAGCCCACTCTCTTGTGACCCTATAAACAGTGGTCCAAAATGAGACCCTTTGAGCTTTTCTGGACTGCAGCAGGCTGTGACCAGCAGCCTCCGAGCAGGGCCTCTCAGAGCCAGTGAACCCTCAAGTTTGCTATACCTGGAGGAGCACCGAATGACAACAGATACTGGGCCGATAACCCCACTCCTCAAGGCCCAACCCTTTGCCCACTAGGGAGTTACAAAGGCTTCACAACCTTCAAGGGGAATTTTTCACAAGTACCTTGCACTAACCCTTTATGTCTGTGTGCATACATGTGCACATATGCTACAGCAAATCTGGGAGAAATGCTGCTTTCTTAGATGTTTAAGTACCTTAGATGTTAGGCCTGTAAGTAATGTTAAGTCATAAGTTATAAGCTAAGTTAAATGCTGCTAAGTGTTCCTCCTTTGTTAAACTGTTAAGTTATAACTTAAGTACTATTAAGCTTGAGTGCTGTTAAGTTTGTAGGCTGTATTCTTTTTTATCCTTGCCCTTACTATCCTTCTGTCAAACACACCTAAACACACATACACACAGAGATAGTTCTCGGTTTATCTTCATTTTGATTGACTTGATCTCATTGTTGCTTTTTTTCTTTTCCTCAGTGTGCCTTAATCATCTAGTAAGTAGGCTTGCCAATGAACTTTGTCATGCTGTTACTTAACATCTGATTTTTACAGATACCCTTGCTGGTGATTTTTTTATTCAATCTCAAACACTCGTTCGTAACAACTGGCCATAACATGGTAACAGTAAAGTGATGGCAAGCAGAGGAACTTCTCTAGTATTTTTTGTATAGCAAAGGTGTCAGTGCCCAGCATGCTAGAATGACTTGAGCAATTTCATTTAGACTAACAGCCTTTTGTTACCAGGAGAATATTATAATAGATCCTGCAATTAGACAGGCAATCCCTAAGATACATTGATTCACGTATTTATTCCTTTCCCAAGCAGTGTACCTCACAAGTACACAATACAGTTTACTCCAGTTCTGTGCAAAGCAATCACCTCCATTAAAATAGGTCATGACATTCAAAGTTCAATTTTCTGATGATTAGAGAAGAGAAGAAAATGCAAGATGCTTTTTTTTTTTTTTTTTTCCCCAGCAGAATATACGATAAGTTAGGTTGAGGAGCATTTTGGGATGGTGGCTGGGCCCCATAATTTCAAAAGAAACTGATGTTTATATGTCAAATGTTCTTTGAAAATCCTTCTCTTTCAGTATAGATTTCAAATTTCAAATTTCAAACTATAAGGTCTGTAAAATATAATGATGTATGCTGCAGTTTTCTTACCTAAAATTTAACCACCTCTATTTTGAAAGATTACTAATAAATGCAAACCTAACCTACTTGATACACAATTTATTCCAAAGTTTAGAAACCCAAAATAGAGATCTAAGGTTATAATTAAACACAATGTAGTTTTTTTTTTTTTTGTACTTTCAAGTTTTTTTGTACTTTCAAGTAAAAACAACCATTTGTTACAAGGTTAAAGCTCTCTTCCACCATACAGATTTCCAGGTAATACTCCTAACATGAACATTTTTCTGAACTTGCCTTTACCAAGT
The DNA here is from genome assembly GCA_013398115.1 of Falcunculus frontatus. Classification (NCBI taxonomy): domain Eukaryota; kingdom Metazoa; phylum Chordata; class Aves; order Passeriformes; genus Falcunculus; species Falcunculus frontatus. The sequence goes on along the minus strand of VZRV01005759.1, from coordinate 36,574 downwards.
GAGTTTTTACTTGTTTAATTTCCCATGATTTTTTTTTTTATAACATCTTCTATAAATACCACTAAGTTTATGGAGAAAAAGAATTCAGCTGAGAAGAAATAAAGCAAGACTATTAAAACACAAGTCAATATAGTTCAAAATCTTATTTTGAGATCATTGAGACATAAATACATCAAAGCCCATACTTCAGTTCTGAAATCCTACATGGTCTACAAAACCTGAACTTTTTTTCAGTGGCATCAAAAAAACCCCAAAAAAACAAACCCCAACGAAAAAAAAAAAAAGCAGAAAAAATATTGTTCCATTTCAATTACCTTTTTACTAATGTAAAGTATTTCAGATTTACCACAGAATGAAATGGGAGTGAATTACAAGCATTTTCAAAGGCTATCACAAACTGTTTGTGCTGTTCTTCTAAGGAACAATTTATACCCTCCAGAACAAAACAGGATATCCTACTCAATACCACAGGCATTAACCAAAAAAGCATAGAAGCCCATTTAGTTTGGCAAACATTTTTTATAGCACTGCTTTGTAGAAGTGCTCTTGCTATGCTTGTACAAAAAAACTGCAACTTATCGACTTCCCAGAAGAAAAATCCTTCTTACTAGTATTATTCACGTCCTGAACCTTATTTTCATGCTGGGCCAAATCCTATTTTTCTTTGTTTGGATCAACAACTCTAGTCACACAAGAGAAGCTATTTGATAAGAGAAACAATTGAGCAGAAAATCATAGTAATTTTCTAAAGGCTTAGAATTCAAGGCTTAGAATTTATAGCATGAAAGCAAATGAATCAGGACAAGGAAAAAATAACAATTAAAACTTTGCAAATGGTAACTAAACCTCCTACTTTCCCAAGGACAGTCTTCTTTCCTTTACCAACAGTTACCTGTGAAGGAGATGCTGGAGCTAATTTGAAGCTAATAACAGACATACCAAAGAGAGCACTAGTTAGAAGTCTTGGGAAGTACCTCTGACATAATTTGTCTGTGGCTATAGCCAATAATTTAAACATAATAGTTTTGGCTTGTCTATAAAGAGCTTACTGTTTACTCAAAATAGACTTTCAAAGTAGATTCAAGTAATTTTCATTAACTGTGAGAATGTAGTAATATATTCATGACTACCCATTTGCACTATAATATAATATAATTCTCATTTAAATTAATTCTTTTTATTCCTTTCAAACATCAGATGTTTTGCAGAAAAAGATTAATTTTGCAAAAACATCTGACTGGACATATTAAGTTCCATTACAAACAAGACTTTAAAAGAAGCAAGTATGTGAATGCTCGTAAGATCAGGAGCCTCTTTGTGAATTCTGGGGCTCCCCCCATGAAGGTACAGTATCTTTGCACAAAATAATCTGTCTTAGATGATATGATACCCTGTTATCAACTGTCTTAGATGATATGATACCCAGTTATCAACTGCATCTTTTGCACAATGATGTTCTCAAAGGATTTTTTCAGTGTATAAACAACGTTAATTGAAAGATATATAGCTATAGAGACTGTCCAAAGGAGGCCTACAAAGATGTTGAAGGGCCTGGAGGGGAAGCCATGTGAACAGTGGCTGAGGGCACTCAGCCCGTTCAGCCTAGAGAAGAGGAGACTGAGGGGAGACCTCACACCTGTCTACAACTTCCGCATGAGGGGAAGCGGAGGGGCAGACTCTGTGAGCAGTGACAGGATCCAGTGGAATGGCTAGAGTTGTGTTAGGGGAGGTTTAGATTGGCTATCAGGAAAAGGTTTTTCACCCAGAGGGTGGCCGGGCACTGGAACAGGCTCCCCAGGGAAGTGGTCACAGCCCCAAGCCTGACAGAGTTCAAGAAGTGTTTGGACAATGCTCTCAGGCACAGGATGGGATTGTTATGGTGTCCTCTGCAGAGCCAGGAGTTGACTTTGATGATCCTGATGGGTCTCTTCCAACATGGCAAAGTCTATGCTTCTATAAATAATACTAACCCACTCCTCCTCTTCCTCCTTTGGTATTTTATCTCAATATGTTATACTTAGGCCTCATTTCACAGAGACCGGAACTCTGTACAGCTATCATGACTAAATGTGGCTCCTGTCTGAGCTGCGTCAAAACTGCAGCTTTTACAGGCCTATGTCCTGACTCAGCAGAAAGTGTCTATTTCTCAAAAAATATTATCATCTCCATTTTCTTTTCTGTTTTCCCTGTATACTAACATTTATTTTTCCTTGAAAGAGCAGGAAAATAGCTTTTCATTTTTGGAACAATGAATAAACAGTGCCATCTTCTGTCTATGTCACTGCAGGAAAACAGGGCAGTATAGACTCAAATTACAGGATTGAGGTTGCGAAGTTTTATGTGAAATCTCTGTAAGTTTTAGCTCATACAACATAATGCATCACATCCTTCAAATGCTTAGTAGTACTGAGAACTTTTTCAAGCAATCATGTATTAAACACACTGACTTGGAATTAATTGCCTGAAAGATGTACTCACCTCTTCTTTTTCAGAAGAGTAAGCAAGGGATCATTATCAACTATTGCAGATTTTTGAAGATTAATTATTTATCAATGTCTTTATAAAATGTACATATTTTTTAACACCCTGAAGACTGCATTCCTATTTTTCTTTGTAGAAACACTTGTCATTTTAGTCATCATTTATCCTTAATATAATTTATAATCCCGTGTATCAAGGAAACAGAGCCTGGAATATAAAAAATATTTCAGAGTGAGTCACAGAATCATATAATGGTTTGGGGTAGAAGGGACCTTAAAGAACATCCAGTTCCAACACCCTGCTGTGGGCACGAACACCTTTCACTAGACCAGGTTACTCAGAGCCCCATCCAACCTGGTCTTGAACATTTCCAGGGATGGAGCAGCCACAGCTTCTCGAGACAACCTGTGCCAGCACTTCATCAACCTCACAGTGAAGAATTTCTTCCTAATATCTAACCTAAGCCTACTTTCTTCCAATTTGAGTAGAAACACTTGGCATTTTGGTAACAATTTATCCTTTGTATCATTTATAATCTTAACTTGTATGCCAAGGACACAGAGACTGTAATGTCTAAAATATTTCAGATTCTGAGTCCTGACTTTTATAAATGACATCATATATGTTCTTGGAGATAGAAAGATGCAAATTCAATATGGTAATGGAGAGAGAAAGCATGATGTTCTGCTAATTTCAGGCATTAAAGCAGTGCATGCACACATAATTTTATTTTCTTATCAAGCAGAAAGTAGAAGAAAAATACATTTAAGATGAGAACAAAAAGACAGATCATCCCTTTTGAGTTAATGAAATCTTCTGGCAATCTGCATGAAAACCACCAGTAGTTTTGTGAAGATTCCATCAACTACAGAGCAGTGTATATTTATAAAATATTTTTCTAACAGGCTAATGGAAGTGGTGCCTGCTGCTCTCTCTTCTTACTGCAACACACCATACCTTAATTCCTATGGCCAACAGCCATTTTAGCAGTGGCAGTTTGCTGCAGATTTCTGAGTTTCAGTCTGCTTAAGCAGGAACTGGTTATGCTAAGGAATTCCCTGGAGTGGTTGTGAACTGAAGAAATTAAACATCTCTAAACATCATGAACTCACCATATACTGAGGCTCATACTTCACTGTCTCAGAAGGTATAACCATTGAGGACAAGAGTTGCTGAAGAAAAAAAATGGTCATGGAAGCAGGGGACTATTTCTGACATCTGGGAATGGAACAAATTAACAGATCAATTAAAATGTTGAGGCATTGATTCAGTTCTGCCAAAGATGTCCTAAGTGATCCTGAGCAAAATTAATTTACGAGGTCCATTAGATGTCTGGAACAAGATATAGTTGTTAAATGTTCATATGGCTTTTGTGATGGTACAGTCATGGAATTTGCTGAGTTTTATCTTGAATGGGGGACTTGGAAAGCCAAGTAGAAGACTGGGCATGACTATATTCAATAACTTCATATACAAAGATTAAAAAGAAATTACATCCAAACCAAATGTTTAAAGAATATCATAGAGGGTAAAAAAAATCAAGTATGTAAAGGCTATGAAATGACAAAATTAAAGCTGTTACTGCAATATTCAATAATAATAGGATATACATTACAATACAATTTAATTTCAGGATAATATACTATTTCCTGCTTCTTAGTATAGTTTCTTCTAGAAATAAAGCCTTTGTAATGGCTACAGGAGACTGTCTAGCCCCCTTTCAGGCCCTTAGGAAAGTATTGACTTCAACTGAATCAAAAATGACAGAGATTTTCACCTCTTCTTATTATCTACAGTCCTCCTGAACAAAGGTGGCAGTATGGTTATGTTAAAAAAACAAACAAACTTAAATTAGCCTTTTCACTAGGCATCAATCAACTGGCCATTTACACGTGTTCAGTTCTGAATCAGTCATACTACAATTGCCGTCGTCCAGCCAAATGAGAAGAAAATTTGGAAGGAAGCAGGTGGTATTGTGCCAGAATTCAGGAATTGTGACAATCAAAAAGGATTACAAAGAAGGGACATAACAGATAGAGGTTGTAAGTGTGGAAAAAATTTCCATCCCCCTGCTGTTGATGGAAACCTCCACAGCATCAGGACAGCTCAGCATAAGGTTATTAGTTAAGATTTATGGACCTAGGCTTCCAAATAAGGTCTGACAGTGCACTGTCTCCAGGCACAAACTCTCTGCCTTGCTCACTATTCAAACCCAGTCCCATTCACCCAGTGTCAATTACTCCTCTTTCCAACACCTTTCTTCTAATTCAAATCATATCTTTGCTCATCCAGCCCAACAGCCCTATCCAGGATCCATCATTGGCTCTGCACAGCTGTTTCAATCCCCCAAATACTCAACTGACCTAGCTTCCCACCACCTCCTCCCACTAATTCTCCCATTCGCTGTCTCTTTATCTGAGCTTCACGGCTAGTTTTATCCCTGCATCTACCTGATTCCACCTTTTGCTTTATTTTCTCTTTTAGTTGCTGCTCTTTTTGCACAGGAACTGTTGATTAATATTTTAAAATCAATAGTCTTATTTTAACCCTCAAAGGCTGAGAGCAATAATTACTAGAGAAGTGCAGCTTCATTTTCTAACTTTATCAAATATATCAGTCTGAGGAATTTAAATGTAAGTAGCCTTGAGGTGTTCAGAAAGTATGAAAGTAAGAACAAATTAAGCATACTCAATTCTTCTGTGATTATGACATGATTTGTAGATTCGTTTGTGTTTTATTGTGTCTTCTAAAAAGCTGGAGTATTGCATTAGACATGATGTCTAAAATTATTAGTGAGGCCACAGTCATACGACCAGCAGATACTTTGGTTAAAAAAGGAAGAAACAGTGTTTTTTCCCTGGGAACTGCAACCAGTTCACATTTTTGGTACTAAATATTCATTTATGTAACTCATGACAACAAAGTCTAAAGAATTTTTAAAATTTCAGTAATATGAAAAAATTCATAGCTTCACATGAATAACTAAACGAATGAACCAGGCTTTAAACATTAAGGACTTTGAAATATCCATATTACTTTCTTTGATCCCCATAGCTTGGAAAGATAGAATAATATACCCTTTGACTCAAAAAGTACAACAAACCATGCTTTGGGTCACTCCCATTCTTAAATGTTATCATACAATGCATGTTAAAAATTAACAGTGATATTTTATTCTAAGCATCAGTTTGCAGTGTTTAATGCTAGAAGTATTTATTGACCCTTGATATTATCTACATAAGAAACACTCTTCGGGTTTTGGGGGAGTGGGAGGAAAATATCAGTACTCAATCTTCTGCTGTATTTGGCTGTATTTGGATCCTGTTAGATTTGGCTTCTTGTTTAGACAAGATTCATATTTCATAGCATAAAGTGGACCAATCACAGCTGCCTTGTTTAGACAAATTCAAGATCTTATTCAATTAACTTTGACTACCTCAGAAGCTTTCTAGTCTAACAACAAAGCTGTATTGTATTAAATCAGGATGTAAAAAAGTAACAATATGCATCTTCATTTCAGTGGGAGGAGTTTCCATATGAACTAATAGTAGCCTTCATAACCCATAACAAGAATAACTCAGTTTAAATATTCGGTAGAGTCAACATTTCATTATTTCACTGTGCCAGCTGGTCATTATGGTATATTATAAGAAATGATGACAGGATGTGTGGAATTATAAACTGATGGCTTGCTCTGGCAAGTGCAAGAAGACTCTTTTTTCTTTGAAGGCTTGAACTTCACTTTGTTTTAATTTATACTTTGGTCTCTTCTCAAAGAAACGACACTCTCTAAGGACAGGTCTTTCACTTCTTGAAGCAACTGAAGAAAACTGACAGCTAAGACAATCTCCCCTTTTATTAGAAGAGTATTTTTCAAAAGGTAATAACGAAGTGAAATAAAAATACACATAACACAAAATGATAAAAACCAAAATTATGCCGTGCCAACTTTGTACAGATAGAGTTCCTACCTAGAATTCTTTTTCACTACATACTAATGAAAGATCACAACACAAATTTACACAAGCCCTTGCCATTTGTACAACAAACAAGTCTGGGTTTGTAATTGCTGCAAGCAACTTAACACATTAGCAGTAGCTCAAGCAGAATATTTTCACTTTTCCAAGTTACCAAATGTGCACCACTGTAGGTGTTAAGGGATTTATACTTTATATTCCAATGCTTCTTTCCAAAAACAAATGTTTTTATTGTTGCTTGTTTAGGAAAAGATCTTTCTTTCAGTAAACATGTTAAGACAGGTGATTGGTCGTTCCAATCAGAACAAATTTCTGTTTAAAAAAAATTCTTATTTGAAAAATCCATGGTGCACATAAAATACAATTGTTTTTCAGGCAAAGCAAAAAGATAAGGCCACATCTTGCTGTTAGAAGCTCCTAAGAATTTTAACTTTTGCTATAGCACTAAGAAAATCGATTCAAGTGGATGTCAGGGACAGACATCAGGAAAATACCAGGTTAGACGAAGACAGCATCTGGTAATCTAACTGTAAAACTTCTGACAGGTAGTCTCTTTCCAACTGCACTCATTGTTTCACATTGTCTTGATTTGAAAGACAGGTGTCTGCTAAAGAAGGCAGAAGCCTCCCTTGGAAGGGAAAATGTAACCCCCTTCCCTCTGAATTAGCATAATTTTGAAATTAAGGGGCTTTCAGGCAAAGATATGAGGAATAGGAATAAGTTCTTTACTAATATATGTATATGTATGTATAACAAGGCAAACAAGCAACAATAACTATGGCAGTAACAAGAAACAGAACCAGAAACCCAGAAACCCAGTGACAGCCTTCTCTCGGCTGTCAGACCTTTCCCCTTTGGTGCAGTGATGCTCACAGCCGGCAGGGGCGCTGGCGGCTCCCGGTGAGCAGGGCGGGTGTGATGGTTCCCCTGTGGCTGCAGGGGGCGTTCCGGAGCGAGGTCGGGGAGCATGCGGTAATGGCGGCTTGAGATCCCGGGAAGGGATGAAAGAAAAGCTTGCTTCACAAACCCCCTGAGCAGCCGATCCCGACGCCCAGCCGGACCTTGGGAACAGCAGGCTGGAACAGCAGGGACGAACACAAAATCCCGGGTAGTAGACGAGATATATCAAACTCCGGAGCTGCAGTGAGAACTCCTGGACGGCTCAGCAGGCAGGGCGTGTGGAACTACAGTGTAGCAGAGGTTTGAAGCAACGGCAAAGGAATGGCAGGGGCAGCGCAGCCGCGGACCGGCTCCCAGTGGGGCAGGGAGAGGTGGGCTTGGGATCCAGGGTTTTTTTCCCTGAGGCGCTGGAGCAGATGGTGAAAAAGTCCCTCTTTTAGTGAGGTAGGGTGTTAAATAGGGTCCCAGCGCAGCTGCTGCTCCAGCAAGCAGAGCCCACATTCACGGTAGGAAGAAGGTAGCAGAAGGCAGAACTCTGCGGCGGTGACGAATTCTCCCTACAGCGACCACAGCCTCTTCCCCCTCTGAATGCCCAGAGAGCAAGAAGCTAGGGGCTGTACCCAGCCCCTCTCTTCCCAGTTCAAATCTCACGATATCTCCGCCCTACACTAGAAAACCCCAGGCAAAAGAGGGTAGCCAGCTGGACTCCTCCCGCTGTGGCCAGGTCCCTTTATCTCTCTTAAGTACCCAGCAATTTGTCGCGTAACAACACATATGGGGAAAATTATTTAAGAGCAAAAGAAAGACAACAGGAGAACTCCTAAAACCGCAACACACATAAAATCTAGAACTTAACAGGATCTCTTACTTGCTAATGCAAGATAAAAACAGACCAGTATTTTTCAAGAGCTTTCCAAAGGGAGAATTGTCATCATGCTTAGCTGTGTGATCATTTGAGCTGCTTCATTGTAGGACTTTCTTCTAAGAAAAACAACAAATGAAGAATGGCATGAAAGTTTGACTGATCCCCAAGGGATCTTCTGTTGATGTCACTGGAAGACTTGACCCTCACTGGAAGACTTGACCCCTGACTGAGGGTGACACTTTGTGTTTCTTTGGCTCAGAAACTTTCATGTAGGCGTTTGCAATCTCTGCATATGCTATACAATATAGTACTGAGATTATTTTACGCAGATTGTTACAGACTGCATCTATAACCTCAATATTATGACTGGCATCAGACAGATTCAAGTGGTGTCCAAGCATTTTCCTGTTCTACATTGAGACTCAATGGAAAGATAGAAATAAGTATAATATAGAAGCAAATGTAAGTACATAGACAAGGACATCAACAAGCCAATCTGTTGGGTGTGACTAATAAAAAACTGGAAAGTCAAACTGATGGTGAATGGAGTTCTGATCTGCCAGAGATGCCACAAAATGTCACCAAAACCATAAAATTTTGTACCTGAATTCTTTCAGTCAGTTGGCAGAAGTAAAATGAGCAGAAAAAAAGACTGCCAAGGAGAAAGCCTGAGGTGTAGCAGTGAGCAGGGTGGATTTATCATGACTAATCAGACCATGTTGATAAACACAGAAGATATAACCATTCCCCTGAAGAGGATATCTGCTGGGGGAGATGTCACAATCTGCTGAAGAAAGCACTCTGTGGATGGAAAGAGGACAGAGACTCAAGAGATACCTTATGGGCAAGAGGATCAAACAAACTGTGCCTCAAGAGCTCAAAATGCTAAGAGGAAAAACAGAATAAAATGCAAAGCTAAAATAAAATGCATAACAGATCCTGAGTTACCAATAGTGGCAAAAAAGAAAGGAATAAAAAACTTAATATACATTGTGTTATAGATTTGCTCAGTAAATTTGACAAGAGCCAAGACGATTAAAATAAAATTGAATTTATTATGTAAGCAACAACAAGTAAAACAGCGCTGGGCGGCCGGAGAGTCTCCGCTCCACCAACGGCACCCACTCCCTCTCCCAAAGTCACTGTTTTTATACTCTCCTTCTTCCGGTATATGTGTCAGGTCCGATGTACTCTGCGTCTGCGCGGCCTGTTGCTAGGGGGTCTTCTTTTTCCTCCCGGTGGTCGCAGGATGAAGGCCGGTTGTCCTCCTCCGTGTTCTTTGGGTAAATGTTCTCCTTATATGGTCAAACAACCTTTCCCGTGCTCCTTTTTTGGGGTTAGTGTTTCCCTTATATGGTCAAACCATCTTCCCTGTGTATGCTATAGTTTTACAATGCTTTGATAAACAAGCTCAATTTAAACTGTAAACATCCTGCTGAGCAACCCATCCTCTCCTCCCTTTGTCTTTTAATGAACAAACATCCCTTGTTATCTATTTCACATTGTATTTTAATGATTCATTTCTTAATAGTGATTGATTCACTCTGATCTTAAACCTGTGTTAATATACATGATTCCATTGCATTGAGCTATGAGAGACCTAAAATGCTTTCTAGCATGATTTACCTTATTGCACAAAAGAGAGGGTAGTTTTATTTCTGTATTTCTTCCAATATTTAATGTGAAATATACACACTGTGCTCAAGGAAAGAATACCATCCCACTTTGTATGTGTAATTTTCACCTGGAGACCACAAAGGTCTTTAAAAATGACAGCTGTTATTTCCTACTAAAAGTGATATATAGAAACCTTACAAACTTAGAGGTGCCTCCAGGGAAACAACCAAAACTGTACTTTTGAAAAGCAGGTTTTTTTCATCACAGGTATGTGTAGTTTTTAACATGACTGCAAGATTCTTCCATAGTGCTAATAAATCCCCAACACAAAAAAGAACCAAAACCAATTGTGACTTGTCTCTATGGTTTCAACTTAGAAAAGTGAATACTACTAAAGATATTCGCCCTAAACTGTCTGTTTTGTGTGTGATTGTACTACTGACAATTGAGAGGAAATTTCATGTTAATTACAATGAAACAAATGGTCAAAAAGATATCACACGGGTTTTTAAAATAATTTAAATAAATATTTGGACAGCTGCTTTACTTGCTAGACAAAATGTAGCTACTGTCTTCTCAATGAATATAACTAATTGAAGAGCTATCAGACAAGGAAAGCAAATTTCAGAAAATAGAAGTCAGCTTTCAGTGAAATGAAAGTAATCTCTTCCTAAAAACCCTACATAAGACAAGGGTACTATTTGCTCAGTGAGTAAATTGTGTGCTTGACAATAATTTAAAATGTAACTGGATGCCATAATGGTCTGATACAAGATAAAGGAAGATGTAGATATTTTCTTGATACTGGTCATTCTAAACAAAGAAGCCTGACCACAAGAAAGTAAGACCAATGCTTTTAAATGACTATAAAGCAACTGAAGACAAGTTCTTAACAGCTGCTTGTTTGGAACAATGTGTACCTTAAAGGCACAGACTTTGGAATTAAGTGTAAACCATTATGTTTAAAAAAGGATGAAGGCAGTAAAGCATTGGCATTAGGGATCGGTTGCTATTGGCTGTTACAGCTAATGGCTACTGTGATAAAATCCAAAGCAGTAGAGCTGAATATAAACAGCATTTAGACTTCACTGAAGCAGATACTATTTTGCTGGTTTTTACTTAAAAGCTTGGATCTAAATGCAAGCTCAAAACTGCATATATTTCAATGTCTACCTTTGACAAACGATTTTCTGACTGACATAGCAGAAAAGAGGAAAAACTTACTTTTGCACTCTAGAAACCTAGAAAATGTGAAAAGAGGATTTCATTTTTACATACTGTAGACAACCATGCTATTCAGAATATTTTTTAATAACACTTAAAGTTTTTCTGTATTTACTGCATCTGTCATGTCATCAAAGTCTCTTTACTTCAAATCTGTACAGCAGTGGTTTCCTGGCTTCATGCTTCAGTCAGATGAAAGGGAACTTGTCACAAATTTCTAATGTTTTATTATCCATTTACTTCATCCTTCACTACACGGGTATCACCTCCTATAAGAAGCCTCCAGCTTCAGCCCAGGAAAAGCCAGGGAGGAAGCAGAAATGTGCTAATTCTAATGCTTGCACTGGTAGAGATAGTGGAATCACTCAACCTACATGCTCCTTCAATTCCCTCTTTCCTTTCAATATTCCTGATATGTTCCTTTTCCCCCTTATGCTAAAGGGAAATTCTCACTCTATGAAAAGTCGGCGGATTTTGATGTTTTGCTTTCTTTGTAGACCAGAGGTATTTAGATGAAATGCAGTTAGATCAAAGGTCAGCATTCCCTGATATTTTTAAACATTCAAAAGTTTAATAGTTTTCTTCTGAAAATACACAAAACTTTAATTTGTACCCTACAAATACACTATATAAATATAAGATGACATTAAGATTTAAACCAAAATTAAAACCAAATCAGAGTCAGAAAAATGTTTTGCTACAGCAAAAAGAAAGAAAAAAGTTGAAGATCTTAATTAAAGACATAAGAACTGTTCACTAAGTACTATTGATAAGGAAAGTATCATCAAAGTCAATATGCTCTGTGAAAGAAATAATTTTAAGAAAATTGGATTTTTGAGTGAAAAGCTGTTAGACTGAAACTTTCTGACTAGTCTTTAATTGCTCTTAGTGAGCCATTTATGTGCTCCATGAGTAAAAAAGACTTTTACGCTTTAGCTTTAAAAAAAGCAAAGTCATTAAATATGTAAAACTGAAGTGGAAACTCTAATAAAGCAACGAGCTGCTAAAAAAGTAAACAACTATGATCCACCCACTTTATTTCAACTGTTTGTAAAAACAAAGTAGCAATTATTTGACCAAAGCCAAAGATAACTCTAACAGTTGATACTCATCTCTGTCCTTGATGATCTAGTGTTCCAAGTTTCTTATTTCATATAGCTGATTCTTGACTTACTTTGGATCTGTGGGCACCCAGAAACTGAAAAGAATCAAGGTATTTGAGTTGGTGTTCAAATTTGGACCTAAGAACTAGGGTGCTTATTTGAAATACTTCCATTGAAGTTCATTATTTATCAGTCATGTTTGTACTTAAGAATACAGGCTTTTGGAATTAGTCTTCTACATCATCATCTGTGGGGAAGTTAGAGTATCTCAAAGTTTGAAATGTTTTGCTTTCATTGAATGCCAGTTTTCTGTATAAAAGATGAGAGCGTTAACATTATAATTTAATTATTATTCTTCAGTATGTAAAAACTAGATACAACAGAATACGCATGCAGTTTATTGTCAAACTGCTCAGGAAGAAAATTTACTCAAGGTAATCTCTAAATCTTGATTAATACTACTGACATAATTAAATAGTGGGAATAACTGCAACCATGGTGCACGCATACTATTTAAATAATGAATTTATTTTTTGTTTGGAATTATGATACAGTGAGAAATGAAGTTTTTATGGATTGGTGCCATGGAATGACACACTCTTGGAAGTTCCTTTTGGTAAGCAACCACTTCAAAATGGTCACCATTGTTGCAACAACTCTTAACAGTATAAAATCAGAGCAAGGTTTCAAGTCAAGCAGAAACAAAAGTCTAATTTGCTTCTCAGAACTGTAGGGGCAGAATGGGAAAGGCCTTTAAAAGAAAAAACCCACTGCAGCCCGCTTTGAAGACATAAAGCCAGAAACACTCAAGAGGCTTGAAAGGAGACACAGGAGACAGAGACACCTCAAAACCAGGAACATAAAAACAAGCTGTATTGGGTCAGACAATCATTTCAGTGTGCTGTCTCCAAAGGGACTGATATCAGATGTTTAGGGAAAGTATGTAAGTGTACTGTCTCAGCTTCCAACACCCCATAGCTGAGGCATTTCTATGTGGCAAAAGTAATTTATCTTTAGCCAAACTTCTGATAGGATCTAGGAAATAACAAAATTTCTCTAAGTCCTCTATGCTCTTAATCATTCAGAAAATATCCTCTGACACCAAAACTAGTGTGAGCAATTAATCAAGCAGACAGAAAAAGATGGAGGGTCTGCCAGGGATAAAGCCTTTCTCCAAAAAGATGCATAAACCAGGAAGAGAACCCAAGCATTGCACACAGCCAGTAAAAACTTACCCACTGAGTGTTATCGAACACCCTTTTCTGTGTTGGATTATTTCTTGCAAAGAGGAATGATAACTGCTGTCAGTAATAAGAATACAGAGCACCATTCACTGCACACATATTTACTGAGAGAAGAACAAGGAGCAGGTACTGGCACAACCCTCAGTCTCCAAGAAGCAGCAACATGGCTTTCAGAAAAGGTAAAGGTGCCCAAGGCTTCTATTTGTGTGACAGCACTGAGGTGACAGCATTAGTTTTTATTGCTAAATATGCACCTAAAGAAGGGAAAAAAAGTCTTAATAGCTGTTTCTATTGCAGGCAGTTGCCCCCAACATTTCTTATGTGGACATATTCGTTTGTATAACATTACCTGCACTTCTTCTCTTAATGCAGCTTGGTAAGTCCTGCACATTTGACTCAAATTACTATTGATCATTTCTGCCACCACCATGCCTGAAAAAAACATTCTGAGTCAGAACAAAAGGATGGTTGCTGCTCAGTAACAGCAGGTATACTTCACCAAGATATTAATTATCATCAGAACAACATGACACTCAACACAGCACTACTTATTTTGGTATCATCAGCTCACATGGAGCAAAGTACATAAGTATATGTTTAATTAATGTTAGGTATTTCAGCCCATTCATCACTGGACTTAATATTCTTAAATAGGAACCATCATTATGATGGCCAGGGCAAATGAAATTTTTGTCCCTATTTATTCCTTGCAGTTTCTTTTGCTCTTAGAAACATTCACTCCCTGGAGAAATGTCTCCTTTCCTGTCTAAAAACTGATAGTGGAAGTGTTGCACTGATCTCAGGCCTTAACAACACAAACAAGAAACATGAAATATGACCCCTCAGCAGAGCTCAGTAGGTCTAACACATTACATTTTTGAGGATACCCTTTCTTTATGTGATTTGGTTTAGCCTGATCAGACTTAATTCTGTATTCACCGATGGAGGTTTTCCACTACCAGGACTTAATTGCTTTGCACACCTGCAAGGAGGGAAAGCAAGCCAGGTTCGCTGACTTTGTATAAGTTACTTAATTTCTCTGTCATTGTCACCCATAGAAAAACTTGCAAGCCTGGCTTTGTGCCTCCCTCATTGCATTTCACAGCTGTTGAATAGTTGAAATTGGTATCTACAAAGTGCCTGCCTATAAAAGAATCAGCAATAGGCAGACTTTGGAAATTGATGCTGGCAATAGAGAGGAAGTCATCTAGTCATGTCATCTCGGATGTCTTCAACTGAAAATGAGGGTCTATTTTTAACAACTGTCATATCCCCAACAGATTATCTGTGTGATATTAACCTGCTAACTTCTATGAGTTAAATCAAGCTGTTGTGTGGAGAATAAAAAAGAAAAAACACAAAATGTAATAGCAACAAAGATGGGCCTTATTCTGCAAAATATTTGCAAGAGTTAAGTGCACAATGGCTGTTGTTCATGTCCATACTAGAATGGTTTATTCTACTGGCACAATAATGTGAGGTTAAAGAAAGTTCTAAATAGAGCTGGAAAATTTGGTTGGAATTTTTTTATTGGAATCACAGTAAAGGAAGAGGAGCAGGTGGTAAAATGAGCAAGACTTTCACTAGTACTTCAGCATATAAGCAAAATAGTTCAAAGCAAATGACCAAAAAAAAGTTACTATTTTAGTCAAGGTTCATCAAGAATTTTGGCAGAAAAAATATTACAACTATTTTTGAGAAAAAGATTGAGGTGTTTATGGCTTACTTCAGCACATTCCTTCACTTTGTGACTTTATGTTAATGTAACACTTGAATTACCTTTTGAGTTTTTTAAGGTTAAGAAAAAATTAATTTTGGACTGATAGTAACTTTTAAAAGCCAAAAGTCTGTACAATTTTAATTCTAATAGTCTAAAATAACCACCTTAAAAAGAGTAGTAACTTGTGCTTGTCAGAAAGCTGCAGAGTTTACAGAGATGCAAACACATATTGTGATATGAAAGTTATCTTCATACTGTAAAATTAAAAGTGCCTGAGACCATTGGATGGCTCTAAGGCTGTCTGGCACAGAAAGAACCACATCTATACTATTAAAGCCTCCCAGTCCCTAAAATCACAGCAGAATTACCAGTAATTCTGGGCTAATGCAGTGCTAGGAACTGCTCTATATTGCAAGTGTCAAGGTCTGAGCACTGTTTAGTGCCAGGAAACACTTTCTGGCTCCGGTATGTGCAGTGTGATATAATCATGAAGAGCAAGGGACCAGAACAAACACAACAGTTCCTTAACTGTAGATGGGAGAATAATGTAGGCATAGGCAGAAAGAACTGCTGTAGGTAAAGAGAGAGTTTGGGGGTTGTGTTATTCAGCTACAGGTTTTGCAGCGTTAACAATTTTCACAGCTACTGTCTTGGAAATCAAATGCTATTTGTCTTTGAAGGAGCTGGTTTAAGTCAGCTTTTAACCAGTTTAACAGGTTTTCAGAGGAAACCAACCAAGCGTTTGGATGTGTCATATTAACAGAGTTAGTATGAGAAACAGAAACCCATACCCATAACCATAATGCAAGACTGATTGGAACCTGGGGTTCCCATTCCCACAAAAGAACACGTACAGGAAGTCAGGCCCACAAGGCAGCAAGAGAACACTCAGGCAATAAGATTAAGGAGCCTGAGAAGCCAATGGAAAATAGCATCATCATAAAATCCTGACTAAACTCACCTTAATCCATATGGTTGAGAGAAAGGAGGGGAGATACAACACCACAGCTCAGATCTACTCCCATAAGGTAGCAGGGATAGTCTTTACGTCCTTGCTTCCCACTTAAACTGATGCTGGAACTTCACTGCACCTTGGCTCAGCAGCCAGCAGCATTGAGCCAGTCACAGACCTCAGAATAGACACACATTCTTTCATCTTTGCCACAATGATCACTTATGGCAGCAGCCTGTGGGCTCCTGCTATAAATCCCATATATATCTTATGATTATTTTTCATAATGTATGGAAACAGAGATTAAAAGGAAGAAGCAGGAATAGCAATTACTTCTTTATCATCTTGGAGTATCAATAGGAGGCAACTCAATCTCTCACTGATAGTAATCCTTGAAACTTTGTGGTGGAAATCGTCAGTATGCATGTCATAAAGCACGTGACCACAGTCCTTTTCATTTTGAAGTTACTTGCTACTGTTCAAGCTGCTTGCACTGTGTCTCGAAAGGAAGGGAGAGTTCTGAGTGAGTTAAGAAATGTCTGAAGGAAAAATTGACTTGTACCTTCCCAAGGTACACTAATGGAAAAATAATCAGGGCAGCTTCACAGAACATAAGGATCTCAAGGCTACCAATGCTGCAGCAGCTCATCTTTGAATCTATTCGCTTTAAAATGCTGTTAGTTATAATTCAAATGTTTGCTTTTTCTTCAGCATAACTTGTAAGGCAGTAGAACAGTAAGAAAACTGAAACAAATATTCCTGATAAATAATTTGCAGGTTTGCAGCATTTTAAGGATTCTTGGCTGGAGAGACTCAGAGTAACCTAGGTGTTGGGTGCCCAAAAAGGATGCAAATAGCAAGCTAGGAGTAGAGTTAGCAGGTCATCCACAGCCCTAACTATTTTTATAAGCTAGTATATTCTCCAAATGAAATTTAAGAGCTGCTAAAGCCATAACTAGTGCTATTAGAAGGCCTAAGGATATGTTTGACCACAATAGGTGCTCAGGATTAGCTGGGGCAGGGGCTAAAGATCCCACAAGGGCTGGGACACCATCCTGATCCAGCAGCAGGGTATTGGGAGCCCCAAGGGACTGGACAAGGACAGCCAGGCCCAGGAACACCCTCAGGGCCCATACAGAGCTCATTCTAGGTCTGTATCTGAACATAAATGCCAAGTTTTCTACTGCTTTTTATCTTTTCTTTTTTCCTCACCATTCTTTTTGCTATGTGACATGATTTTATTCCCGTATTTCTCTGATCCTTCATGGGTTTTAAAGCACAGAGTAGATAGGAGCATGTTCACATATGCCAGAGCCTATGACTAAGTATCAAGAATCCTTCCCAAAATGCAGTTTCAATGTTACTGAAAAGAACACAAGATCCATGCAATTGTGGCATCAAAACTGACCTCTTTTAACTAAAAATACCACAGTGAGATAGTGGTCATGGTGGCTCATGAGCTCAGTCATAACATAAGGAGAGATGATGGTCAATATAGCACTGGCCATACATAGATGGTCCATATTGGGGTGTTGGGGGTTAGGATTTTTCCCTTTTTTTTTTCTTTCTCTCAGGGAATCTTCTCCTATTTGTTGCCTAAGAGATGGTAACAATGATAGTTAAGAGACAAAAGATGTGGCTGGGAAGAGGAGGAGGAGGAATGGTGCCATTTGCTACCGTCTCTGAGCTGGGGGGGGCTTTCTCTTGGGAAGTGCAGAGATACCATGACATTTTGGCTGGCGGATGAGGGGCTGAGCTCGGCTCTCACTCTCTCTTGCTCTGGGGATGAGAGGTAAGATGGTTGTAGTCCTGTTGCTGGGCTGCTGTCGCTGTGGTGAGAATTCACTGCCACCATGGAGTTCTGTCCTTCACTGCTTCTCCTACCATGAGTGAGCCTTTGCTCATAAGAGCAGCCATTGTACTGGGATCTTTTCAACATCTGATCTCACTGGAAAGGACCCTCACCACCTGCTTGGGTGTCTCATGGGAAAAAGCTGGGACCCCTACCCCAACCCTCTCCAGAGGGAGCACGTCCCAGCTGCCGCTGCTCAGCCCTGCTGTTTTCTGTCGCTGCTTCAGGCTTTTCTGCTACACTTCAACCCGACAGCCTGTGCCTGCCTGGACTTCCCACAGCTCTGGAGGTTTTGCTACACTTTGTTTGCCACTCCAGCTTTACTCACCTGTTCCAGCCTGCTGCTCTGAAATTCCTGCTACAGTCCATTTTGCCATCCAGAGGGGCACCAGGACCAGCTGCCTGCCTTGAGTTTGTAAAGGGAGCCCCTTTCCTCTCTCTCTTGCTGGCTGAGCCCGCCATTACCATGTAGAGAGGCGGCTGAGCTCGCGCCACAGCACCCCCTGCAGCCCGGGGGCATCATCACACCAGCCCTGCCCGGCCGGGAGCCAACAGCGCCCCTGCCAGCTGTGAGCGTAACTGCACCAAAGGGGAAAGTGCTCGACAGCCGAGAGAAGGCTGTGGTTGGGTCTCTGATTTTCTTTCTGGTTTTTGTTGCTGTTGTTCTTCTTCTTTGTTTGTCTATATATATATTCTAGTAAAGAAACCGAAACAGGAGCAGCTAATTCCATCTAACTAATGAATCCATGGGGTATTGTTTAAACATACGTAAGACTTTTTGTCTGTTTTGGCTTTTGCCAGCACTTTACTATATTTTGTTACCAAAGTTAGCCTGCTGTGTCAGTGGCTGTGCAGCACCATTAGTGTCAGACCACAGAGTGCTATTAGAGGTAGAGGCAATAGCATGGACAGTAAATGCAGCGGCTGTAAACTTTCTCTTAACAAATACTTTATATTCATGAGGAAAAACTGACTTCAGACATAATATTAACTTCTTGCCTAAAATCTAAGGAACAGTCTGCCAGAGGCACAGCTGACTCCTTTTTTAAAAAGGTAATGGCAATTAGCAAAATAAAATGCATATCATTAATGACTGACAAAAGATGTCATAAATTATTGTTCCAACTTTACAGAAAAATGCATATCCCTGTTTTTATGCTAACAAGACTACATACCTTGGAAAGTATATTTTAATAATTTTTCTCTTTCATATTTATAGATTTTGTATCTACACTTCAAATAAAAATCTAGAGACACTGAAGACTTCGACGATCCTTATGGGTCCCTTCCAACTAAGGAAATTCTATACTTCTGTGAAGAATCTAGGTGTGGAAACAAGATTTACAAAGACAAGACAGTATGTGTAGCCTATATAAACACAAAATTATTTAAGCATATTGCTTTTTCCTTTTTTCCAACCCCATCTATCAGTTACATATGCAAATAATTGCATAACCACTTAGCTGTGGCTCTTCCAAACATTGAAACTTTCAATTGCTACTTAAGATCCTTCACTTATCCTTTTCAATTGTCATGTTTTTATATCAAAGTCATTAAAACACTACAAACGCAAGGTCTATATACAAAGCTTTCTCGCTTAAAAGTCTAAGGTATTCAATTAAACAGCTATAAAGCCTTTATTAAACTATCAATGGAATGTGTATAATCTGTGATTACCTAGAATTAGTACAAAAATCCATCTCAAATCCTCTGAATTTCTATTGCCTGAATGTCTCCATAAAACAAATAATTTCTAATGAATGCAGCAGTAATTATACCGGGATATGAGCAATTTCAATTTTCCAATTAAAACTTGCTTTTGCATCTTAAAAACTGCTACTCTTGCAAATAACCATCTCCCATAGAAAGCACTGGGCTTTTGATGAATGAGTGCACAATTCTAAAAAATGTAAGTAACATAAGAGATACGTAAGTATAATTTAATTTGGTAATGCAGAAATAACTTGCTGGTGCTGCAAGGATGGATTCTTTCTCCTTCATAAGGTCATGATTCTTGATTTGCTAATATCACCCGTAGTGTATATCTTGTTCCTTGCCAATTTAAAGTTCTGGCCAAATGCATCACTAGGTGTGATGGTGAACCTGGACCACAGAGATAATAAGGACACAGTATGTCCCGGAAGTACTGCAAGACCATTTGAAATCTGAATTTTCATGATTTTTCATCTGAAAACTAAAACCTTTTGGTTTTCCAAATATTGATTTTGTCCATATCCAGAAATCCTATTATTTTCCATTGTTAAGAATAATTTTAATTCACAAAACATTCTCATTTCATTTTCATAAATAGCAGTTTAGACACAAACATTTAGACCTGATCTACCTCAGCTATATCAGTGAACCCACCAGGAAGCATTTAAACATCATTACTCCAGTTAAAATAAATGCCTTGTCAGCTTCTTATTGAACACCTCTACAGATGTGCATTTGCATTCCAGGACAGATGCTCTCCCCATACCCTGAAATGTGACCTAAATATCCCAGTCCTATACAACAAGGCAGAGATAGTCTTCTGGAGAAAATTAAGTGCTCCGTGTGCAAGGGTTACTTTTATCTGCTATGACTAGGAGGAAAGAGAAGAACTGGGGGAAAAGTGGGAAAAAAATAAAATAGGAAGGATTGATGTAGACAATCCATAAAATGTTATTGTGAGGATTAACTTGAAATGATGTCACGTCAATGTAAGAAGGCTCCAGTGTAATGAATTTGAGTAAAGAAGATGTGAGAAGCTTATTCCAATTCTCATTTCTTAGCCCACAAGAAGAATAACGATTGACAATATAAAGGATTGCTAAAGGCCTAGACAAAGTTAAACGCTGTTTTTCTTGTGTTTTAACCAATGCAAGAAAATCTGGTTTCACTTACTAAAAGTATGATTATTTTAAATAGCTTATATTTCTATTTGGATTTTATGCTGTAGGTGTTCCAAGTATGCAACTATTTCTATATTGAATTTTGGCAGAACAAAGGAATGGGGCCCATTCAGCTCCCGGAAGGCATCAGAGAATGAACAGTAGGATCAGTAAACAAGGATCAGTAAACATCTTTAAAATCCTATAAATGTACAAACTGTTTTATTTTAGAAAATGTATTGTGCAAGTCTGTCACTAGCGAGCAGAGACCGGGTAATAAAGCGACATGGATGATCTGATATGAGAATCAATCGACAACTTTATTTACAGAACTCTCTCATTTACACCTTAGCCCATAAACTGACATGCAGGTTACTGGTGCACTGACCAGCCACCCCCCCAGAGGGATTGGCTGAATCCAATACACCTACTTCAGATAAGTTTTCTCTTTGTTATGAGAAACAATATCACAGTTTATATAGTCTTCCAATTGTTTTCCTTTAGCATCTGTGAGAAAGCAAGGCTTTCACATAGACAATGTTAGAAACTGAGAAATCTCTCTGCAGCCAGGCTTTTAGCATCCACACAAGTCTGCCAAATTCAAAAGATAATACAGCAACACATGCAAAAAAAAGAGTCACAAGAAACAATCTTTATTCCTTTATTTTTTTTTTCACTATCAATGTTAATGTTTTTATGCAAATCCATCTCTGAAGGAGATGATTTAATTATTCTTTCTGATAGTCACACTGTCCCAACAAAGATTTGCAATTGCTTCTAAAAATCTGAAACTACAATTCCCACCAGATGCAGTAAACCACTTAACTGAATCTTTTCAAAGCAGACAGATGGAGGTTACTGTAGGTAGGAGAGGAAGTGCTACAGAATGCTACAGATAAAGACAAATGAAGAAAGTTGAAGGTATGTGGAACATGGGGAAAATGATTGCAAACATCACTAACAACAGAGATCCCTTTTTAATTCATGTCACTCAAACCAACCACATACCACAAAGGTAGGTAAATCTGGAATAAGGCTTACTCACCAAATAGTCACTTGGGTTGTATGAGTAACTCAGAAATGACAAAATCTTCCCTTCTAAAAAAAATTCACACGAAAACTATTTTTTTTTTCTTACTATTGGTACCTGTAAGTTTACTTTTACACCACAATCTTGAGTTCTGGCTCTTTTTTTAAACTGAAAGAAAGAACATCTTTCTTTAGCATTTTAACTAAGAAGAAGAGAAAGTCAGTGGCCTGTTTTACAGAGTGACCTACCACTGAAGAAAAAAATCACTTGGAAGATGGAAGAAATGGCTTTAAACTCATTAAGCTGCACGAGATTTGACAGCTGTGCCATTCACAGACAGCATGGCAGTGTAACCCATATGCATATCCCAAGGATTAGGATATCCTTCTGGGAAGTGCAACAGGCTTAAAGCAGCAGTGGTTCATGTGTCAAACAGAACAGAGGCATGCAAATGTCTGCCTTATCCTAGCCAGTTGCAAAGAAAGATGATCATCTTCTCTAGCTACTTCTGGTTCATAATTATACCTCAAAAATAATTTCCAGGTAATGGCATCTGATAACTTAGAAATTGCTAAGTGTTTGTGGTTATTCTTAAATGAAGAAAACAGCTTCTTAAAACTTCAATGTACCTAAAGCTTAACTTCATTAACTTGTTTAATTCTGTAGAGCCACTAAATCAGCTCTGTGTCTCTGATCTCCAGCAGCCTGAACATCTTTGACCATAAAGTTGCTCTCAAAATTGAAGCCACTGAAGGACAGCAAAACCTCTGCACCTGCATGCAGGACTTTCGCTGTTGCAGCAACACACAACCCACAATTCCTGTGCTTCTGTGGTTGTAGGCCAGCTGGACAATTAAACACCCAACAATAAAGAAGAGCACATCAAAAAGGTCTTACCAGAAAGTATAGGGCTGTTGTTTTGCTCTGTTAAGAACAAATGCCTCAAACAGAATATCAAAAGGAAACTATGCAAAGTCACTAAGCAAGCTATTTAACAAGATTAATTNTATATATATGTATGTGTATGTATTTGGTGAGATATACTAACAAAAATGGGAGGGGGAAAATAGGAGAAATGTGTTTTGCAAGACTAGATGATATAGGAATAAATTGCAGAACTAGGAAACCAGGCATTTTCTTATATATACACGGAAGACAGTTGCAATGGACTCTGACCTGGAAAGGTGTTGCAAAAATCCAGTCCTTTTCTCCTATTATCTCAGGCTTTTAGAAATTACTGGCTTGTATTTGTACTTCTTCTGTGTCTATATGTCAGGCAGAGTAGCTGTCTTGTTAGCACAAGAAAAGAAAAGAGTATTATTTTCTCAAGAAAAGTAAGAAGCACGGTATGAGGTTTTAGTAAAATGCTTTCACAGTTCCAGAGGTTTAACTTAGGCCTTTTGCTTTTGCTGAATCTATAAACAGAGTAATCTTCAACAGGCAGAGCTGCTGGTTTTCAATATGCTTATAGTATAAAGCAACTTACTAAATGACATTTGACATTTTGTAAGTCCTCCATTAAGCAAAATTATTATTGTATAGTAACGCTGCAAACCATTTTGAACTAGATGTTTCTTACAACAAAATATTGGTTAAGATTCATCAGTAAATAATCTCCAAGGCATTGTGAGATACCATACATATCTACTGGAAATATTTGTGAGAGCAATACCACAGTTGATAGGATATTGGGACTATAATTTATCCATCCATGACTCCAAAGGAAAAGAGCAAGCCACAAATAACCCAAAGATTAGTTTTGTCCTAGCTGTTTGAATTTGGCAGGCTTGTAGAAGTTGAAAGGGATGCTAAAAATGAGGAATGATCCACCTTAAATCGAATTTAGGAACAAACTCCTGCATTTCTTTATCAGGCTGAATTAATATATTTTCAGCTTCTTCTACCATCTGTTTTAATGCACATACTATATATGTGTGAATTGCAGATTTTTAATTCACCTGCACTAGTTGAAAATTCAATAAAAATTAAGAAGTCACATAGTTCATGCTTCCTATTTCAACAGCTGATTATCCCTCAAAATATTCCTATGCTATCTAGACCTACAGCATGCCTATTATGCTTTACTAAGTTAGTGATTTTGGGCACTAGATCATCCTGTGCTTCAGATCCATTTCGGGTAAGAAGGAGTTTGATATTTAAATAATATATTATAGACTACAACGATAAAAAACCAGTGGATCTATGAAACTGCCTTATCATACCATATATCATACAAAATCTAACCAAAAAGTGCCTTCAGTATCACCCATATCATGACTCATGTGATGCTTACAAATCACACAGTTCCCCTTGGACAGAATGCTGGTAATAAGTAGGCCAATCTTCATGGAAAGTTCAGTCAGGAGTATTTTAACACAAGAGATATTTCCTGCCACATCATGGAATGTTCATACCACTGACGACTCATTCTTCTTCATACAAAACCACAAACACATTCATTCTAGTATCCAGTCCTTCAGCTTGCAGTTCTCTTGCACCTTATGTATTGATCAAGTTGCACCCAAAATTTTTCATTATGTCAATGATGGTTTTGCTTAGAGAAACCTGTAAACCATGTAAACCATGTAAATGGTTGCTAACCATTTATATGACAAAGCCATGTCAGCAGAGTCATCCTGAAACCATATCATATTACAAAACCTGCTTGAGCTCCTAGAAAATGATTGAAATACTCTTTATGTGGTATGAACACTGTCCTTCTTTTAACATGCGTGTATTAGAGCAGTAAACAAAATTAGATGAAAGTTAACATCAAAAATGAATTATGCTAACAAGGCATCTTCACCACATTTCATCATACAGCATGCTTACTGTATGATAAATGAATATTTAAATGAAGAGGGAAGCTGTATTTTTGTACTATGAATTCCCGGTCTTTGTTTTGGTTGTAAAATCACAGAATCATTAAGTTTGGAAAAGACCTCCAAGATCATCAAGTCCAACCTTTGACCAACCACCACCTCGTCAACTAGACCAGAGCAGTGAGTGCAACATCCAGTTATTTCCAGAACACCTCCAAGGATGGTGACTCCACACCCCCCACCCCACAATAATACTTGAAAACCCTCTCAGTGAAGAAATATTACCTGATACAATACATTCATTTTCCTTCACTTCCAGAATCCACTGTGGCTTGAACTGGGCCTAGGCTGGTAGAGCACTATTAATTGGCCAGACCTCTACAGTTACACTGCTCTTCAAATTTTCCTCGCACAGTAGTGCAAACCTGGCACTGTTCTTGCACTTCTCGTGACATCTACCATCCTTGTTCCTGTGATAGGGCTTCTCCTGAGAGGCCTCAGCAGCCTTGAGGTATTCCTTCCAAAGGATAGGTCTAGGCATGCTTTTATTCAACAGAGTTCCTTGATGACATCACTCTCTTTTTTTCAGGCTCTGAAGTGTAAATAAATTCCATTTATTTGCAACAGAGATGAATTTGCATCTCTCAAAGAAATGTTAAGAACAAGCATCATTCCTGTATTTCGGATGGAGTTACTGAACGGCCCACAATACCCTATCAATATTCTCATAATATAACAGCTCAATACACTCCAAACAAGCTCTTCCAAGACCTGAAAATCTATCAACTTTTGAAAGAGATCAATAGTTTCAATAGAAAATGTTTAAAAATATGGTACATTTCAAAGGAAAAGCACAAGTCATGAGGAGCAGCTGAAGGGGCTGGGGGGCTCAGCCTGGAGAAAAGGAGGCTCAGGGTGCCCTTCTTTTTTTCCACAACTCCCTGACAGGAAGGTGTAGCCAGGTGGGAGTTGGTCTCTTGTTCCAGGCAACCAGCAACAGGGCAAGAGGATATAGGCCCAAGATGTGTCAGGGAGATTCAGGAAGAATTTCTTCACAGAAGGGGTTGCTAAATGTTGGAATGGGCTGCCCAGAGAGGTGGTGGAGTCACCATCACTGGAGGTTTTGAAGAAACAACTGGACATAGCATTTTGTGCTGTGGTCTAGTTGACAAGGTGGTGATCAGTCAAAGGTTGGACTCTATCCTGGAGGTCTTTTCCAACCTAAATGATTCTGTGGTTTTTTGAAAACAATGAAAATTACTCTTTTCACAGAAAGTCTATTATTTTTGTATTTTTAAAATACTCTCAAGGCATTTCCCATTGTAATACTTCTCAAAATTACATCAGGCAAACGCCCTTAAACCTGGAAATCATTACTTTCTGGTACTGCCTGAAATAGCTTCTTATGTCAAAAAAGACAGTCTAGCTACCACAGGAAGAGCTGTGACAGTATTTAGAGTTTTATACTAGAAGTCAGTCTCTCACTTCCTACCTCTAGCATTAGGCACCTGACTGTGTTACTCCTCTCTCCATGTTTTTTTCCTCTATAAAATGGGGTCAATGAAATATCTGTGTCTGTTGAATTGGACAATCCTCTCTCCTTCCCTACCCCAGCACAACAAGGGGAGATGGAGGTATCCACAAAATATATCAGCCTGGAAAGGCATGTGGCTTTTCTTCCCACCAGTAGTCAAAATAATGCCTAAGTTTTGAGCACAAGGAATAAACTCAGAAAATTTTCACCATCTGCTGTACTCCTTTTTGTGCTCCCTCCAGGCACTCACTGGAAAACTGCTTATCTGCTTTGGAATGAACAATCCTGTACATTCAAAGCTTTGTTGAATACATATTTTTCACTTCATAAACCTTTGACTTAAACATGCCTATTTATATATGTAAATTCAGCTAGTCATTTGCACCTAAAAGCACACAAATATAATCCTCTTTCTCCACACCAGCGACTAGAATTTGACAAAATAACTGAATTTCACAAGCAAAATTGCTATTGAAAAAGTGAACATGGACCCTAAGAGCTGTTTGAAAATAGCAGGCTTAAACTCAAAAACCTTCCTCACAAACAGTAATGCAAGTTCCTCAAATGTAACTTTAATGAAATAATACTTTAAAAATCAGGGATCATTCAGAGTTTCTGACCACCCAAATAAAAGTTTAAAATTTAATTTCTTCTATGTTTTTATTTTTCAATTTTTGATGAATGAAGGAATTTTCTCACAAAAAGTAGCAAGAAAAAAATTTATTCACCAGGAAATATATCAAAGGAAACAATTTACAGAAATTGAAACTCATGACAGTTAAGTATGATTTTTTTTCCTAATTTTTCACGAACTGAGATAACGTATTTAACAGAAAAGAGTATCAGAAAATAGCTATAGCATCACAAGTATGAATTGATGAGAGCATTATGTCTATTCGCTCAGTCTAAAAAATGGAATAATTCAATTTTATTTTTGAAGGCAGTTTCCAGGATCAAGATATTGTCAGATGGGCCATTTCAGCCACTGCCTTTTAAATGTACATGAATTCAATCCATTTTAAGGTTGGCAATACTTCTGTTATTTCTGTATCTGTAACTATTCAAGCTATCAAAGCTGAACACCTGCAGAAAAGTTTAAGATACCTGTGCTATTTTTGAAAGCTTGAGCGTGAGGTTAATTTGGAAATTTACAAATACATTAGTGTTACAATAAATGAAACCCTAGCTATTTTGCTACTTTGCTAGGATTATTGAGTTCAGCAAATGAACTTTTTGTATATAAGGAGATCATCTGTATAGATCATTCTGTTTTGCACTGACCTGCAGCATGTGATTATTTAGGACTAATTTAGGGCAAAGTAGCAAAATTAAGTAATTTCATTCAAACACAAAATGTTTTGAAACTCAAACTGCTCTTTATCCATAATGTGTAACTTCATATATGTGTACAAAGTTAAAGGTGTTCACTATGAGAGTTGCTGAACACTTAAGTGATGATTAGCTCATATCCCCACAGCAGTGTCTTTCTGAACAGTGACCCAGCAGTGTTGATAGACTCATACAGAAGCACTTCTTCACTTGTTTTAAACTGCCATACTCTATACTAGTAAACACAGAAATTTGGCACCAGCTGAGACTCACCTGAATGATCTGCACCTTCCTTTACTTCCAAAGGTTCCACCCTCAGGTATAGAAATACATAAAATGTGTACACTTTTCTTTAGATTTGAGTATTTTTTCAAACCTGAAATAAAGCTGTTATGGTTTCCCACAGTAAAATAGGTCAAACAGTTCCTGTCACAGTCCATTAGATTACAAGAAGCACTTCTGTAAGTGCTCACAACCCAAAAACTGTCTTCAGGCTCAATAAGTCAGAAAGCAAAAAGTCACGTGACTGCTTTAAACTCGAGACATTTTGAAAGGCGAAATTTAAGGCAAAATTAATCCTTTTTGGCTCTCTGAACTATCTTTCAGATTTTCAATTACAAGAGCTGTTAAGTGTAATTTTCACAGTCACATAGAAGCACTTAAAAATGCATTAAAGCTGAGAATCGGCAGCATTTACATCTTTCACATGATTATATTCTCAATTGTACAAATAATGGAAAACAGTTTTTGACGGGTGATACATGTTACACATCTGTCTTCATGTCCTGAGTTGCTCCACTGGAAGAACATGTACCACCTCTTCATGGAGGGTCTCTTTACAAGGACTCAAATGAAGACAAGGAGCAATGGGTACAAGTTCCACCATAAGAAGTTTTATCTTGACATAAGAACTCTTTTACAGTAAGAACAATCATTCACTAAAACAACTTCTGCAGGGACATGCTGCGGGCCCCATTATGGTAGGTTTTCAAGATACAGTTGGACAGAGTGTTAGAAAATCTTGTCTAGGTTCCATTTCCCTCAAAAGGCTGGATAGCATGATCATTTGAGGTAACTTCCAACCTGGGTTATTCTTTGATTTTCTGTGCATCGGCATTTTACTTACATGACAAAGCAATTTTTTGAGTATTTGATCACCAGCTCCACATACGCGGAGTTTCAAATCCATGGGTAACCAGAGATAATATTTCAAATTACTTGGCAAAATCTGTCAATGAGACGAAAATATAAAAATTATTTGGTGGTGGTTTGTTTGGTCTTTTTTTCCTAAAACTATTCTGATGATCATTAAATTTATTATATATAGATGATTTTTTTTAAATCCCCTGAAAATTCAAGATCTCTTCAGTTTTTTTAGCCTATTGTCCAAACCAAAGTAGCTACAGCAACAATCAGTGAGTAATATAGATCTGTTTACTGCTCTAGAACAATATTAGTCAAACTCTGTAAAGGTTATTCAGGATCCATTAATTGAAAGATTTTAATAAGATGCAGCATATAGACTGAAAAGATTCCATGCAAAAAGTGTACAGAGATCTGTACCATGAAAATGAGATCCCACTAGTAGGCACTTATATTATCTTTTAAACCACAAAATACAAAAGATTCTAACATCTTTTCTAAGTATAAAGAACAACTGAGCAATGTTGAAAGACAAGAGAAGCAAAAGGGAGTTGCTTAGAAGAACACTTGATTTCTTCTTTATATAGTTATCCTTTCTGTGCATACACAAATCAAAAGAAAACTAAGAAATGCAAGCTCAAAATAATGACATTAAAAGGACAGACTATTACAAGGAACTTGGGACTTTTAGTATGAAAAGAAATTACTATATTTCTACTCAAATAACAATGATCTCACAGCACGCTGTACAGTTTGCTATGTAGCAAAGGAAAACAACTTTTAACTTCTAATATGAATATAATGTTTCGGCTTTGTGTAGACTTGAAATTTGAAAAAAAACCCCAGTATTCTAGCAGAGATGATTCTGAGACAGATTCTTGTTTTCCAAGCTACCTAACAAGTATAACAGGTTCTTAGTCACTTAAGAGTTACAGATCAAGTCTTTAAAGGTTTAAAAGACCCCCAACAAACCAAAAATAAAAAACCAACCAAACTAAAACCCCCAAAGGTGAAAGGCAGAACTAAGAATATTTAGAAGGCATATCTCAGAACAGAAAAGAATCCTTTTATATATAGAAGAATACAGTAACATTAAATTATGACCAACTAAATTTGTAAATTGTGTAGTGGCCCAGAAGTAACAATCTGATTACACTCATTATTTTGAAGTTCTTTGCAGTGGAAGACAATGTTAATGGGTAAAAACCAATTCCCCTCAAAGTAAAAGCAGCTTTATCAAGTCATTCCCCTAAATTTCTGTGTTTAACAATAACTTTCACAGCCAAACATCTGTCAATCATGAAAACCATTAACATTTAGAAAGACAAATAACACACCTTGACAAATGTGTTACAGCTTACAGCAAAGAGGAATCTTTCAAATTGACTGCTGAAATGTTCTATTCCTTTAATTGAAATTTTAATTAGGGAGTTTTAATCAGGGATGTTTGGTAAAAACTGTTCTGATTTGTTACAATGTGAGGTGACACTTAATAGTCATTTTTAGAGTAGCTTTAATTTTCTTCAGTTGTGTTCCTTCTTTGTTTCCTTTCTTTTCCTGCATTTGTGATATGGATGTATACATTTGTGGCAAATAAGGGGCTACATTAAGCAGTTTTTGCAAATATTATGCATACTGCAAGTTAACATCTAGTTGTAACATTGCAGAAATTGCTCCAAGCTCAAGAAAAATGAAGCAATAGCAAAGATGGTGCTTTTGTTAAGTCTAGATAACCAAGACTTGGTCACTAATAGACAAATAGTTTCTGGGTGGATCCATATTTTGACAATTACAGTCAGGTGGTTTAAGCCAAGTTGATCAGTGGGTAAGATATTCCAGACACAGGTGCTTTAAAGCATTTTCAGACCCAGGCTACAGCCCAGGTACAAGCTAAGTGTTTTGCCCTGATTAATACCGCCTACAGCAGACTCCTGCAGAAAAAATGTGCTGCCATGATATCAAATTCAGTCGCTAGAAAATGTCACCGTATAACTATAACAGGAAAATTATACAAAGACATCAAACAGCTAAAATTCCTATGTCAGACATTTTAAAATTGTGAAATTCAGAATGTGCCTGATTAACAGGCTGAATTTGAGCACAAGCAGGGAGGAGATATTGATCTAGCTAAAGGGATATGGGAAAAAGTCCTGTGTGTTGTTTAAGCAACATAAAATCATTCCAATTCCTTGAGCAAAACTTTTCATGACTAATGTATTAAAAAAATGTTTCTTGAAATCTGATTTCTCATTTCTACTAAACATACAGTGGTTTCTTAAACTGTACAGAATTGTGGAACTGGAATATACAAATTATTACATTTTTCCGAAATACTTTTTCAAAGAGGGCATTTGGAAAGTTATTGCTATACTGTTTGGTCGTTCATTTGCTTGCTGTAAGAAAGATAGTTCAACATGAAAGGCAGAACCTTAAGGAATTTGTATCTTATAGATGCTATCAAGGAGAATCAATACTCATGCATAGAAACAAGGAACATTATACTGTATCATTTTGGTAGTAAGTGGCTTGGTTTACATTTTACTATAGGAGCAAATTTTCTTTGAAAAGTAAAAATGCTTTCAGAAAGTCCAAGAAGCTATCATTGGACCTGTTTCCTACAATTCATCCCTTTAGCTGTTTCACATAAAATCACACTGAGGGAAAAAAAAAAACAGGTTTGGTTTGTGAGAAGTAACTTCAGTAAAAGTGATGTGAAGCTTTCATCATCCCAGTGAAGCAAAAAAGCGGGTGGCATGACCAAGAAATAAATTTAATGGAAGAGCCTTCTACATGCTTAGACAGATAAATAAGACCTCCTGGGCATCAAGGAAAGGGAGATGGACTTACAGTAACTTGGCAGCACATCTGAGAGCTGACACGAGCAACACCCCTAACTATTGCAGCTCAGAAGGGCAATGAATGCAGTGGGAGATTGGCACAGATAAAAACTCAGCTGTCCACTGACCTTAGTCACAGAAAAACAGGAAATGGGAACTAAGTCAGATTTCTAAGGCTGGATCAAAAGAACAGCAACATTAAGTATGTATCCAATCAGCTAAGGCCAAAGTACTGCTTAATAAGCAATCGATTATGGAGTTAGTACCTTTTGGCAAATAAAGAAGATTATGGCTAATATCCAGCATGGTAAATTATAACTGACCAGCCTGACTGCCTTCTAGGATGAAATAGATGGAGCTGGGGTAAAAAGTAGTGAGTGTCATTTATCTGGATTCTAGCAAGACTTTCCACACTGACTCCCACAGTCATCCGTACCAAAGCTTAGATGTTGTGTTCTGGATAGGAACACATGTAAATAGTAACAAAATGGCTGGATAGTTGAGCTCAAAGTAGTAATCATCAGATAGAGCCTTGCTGGAGGCCAGCAAGAAGGAACACTGCAAGGATCTATCCTGAAGTATGTCCTGTTTAGAATCATTATCACTGACCTGGACAAAAGGTTTGTTCATCTGGTTCGTAGATCACCCCAAACTAGGAGGACAAGTCAATACACCCAAGGGTAGAGCTGCCATCCAGACGGATCTAAGCAGTCTGGAGAAGTGGGCTGACAGGAACATCCAGAAGTCCAACAGTGTCAAATGCAAAGTCTTGCACTCCAGATGGCTAGAAAGCAAATATGCTGAAAAGGAGTTAGAGGTTTGGGAAGACAGCAAATGGAAGAAATGTCTCCAGTGTGCTCAGACAGCAAAGACCGACAGTATCCTGGGCTGTATTAACTTGGCACACATTTTTCTTGTTCAGTGTCTTATTAATAACACAGCAGTAGAAGTTGTTGCCACTCAAATTCCTTGCAATCACCAACTCCAGTTTTGGCTTCACTACCAACATCCCTGCACATATAAGTAGCACTTCTGAACTCATGGTTTGAGGCCTGCTCCTGCTTTTGTCTCCTGTATATTTAATTTTCATATAAGAGTTTCCTATTTAGCCAAGAAAATATTCTGTAACGTCTGTCCATTTTTCCTAAGCATCAAGATCAACTGTCCATGCAGGTGGAGAAGATTGTCTTTTAAGACCTCAGTTTTCTGGAGCTCCTTTGCCCTTTCGAGCTGCCTTATAAACGATCCCATCAGTCAGTTCTATGAACAATCCACAGCCTGCTCTCCTGAAGCCCAGGGTCAGTGCTGATCATCTCACCTCCTTCACTCCCCTCAGCATTTTCAACGCCAGTATTACATGGTCACCAACAGTCAGGGCTTCTGCTGACTACCACAACTCCAGACACTTCTGCTGGTTATTGACTAAGGTCCAGCTGTTGGCCCATGCAGTACCTGTACCAAGTACTCCTGACACTCCCAAGAAACATTCTTCATTCCTTGGGTCCTATTGGGTTGCCCTTCTAATAGGAAGGCTAATACTCCATGCAAAAATCGGGGTCTGTGATATAGATTTACTCTATGGAAAATATCAGTTTCTATACACTTTCTTCACAATCTAGACAAAACTTGCCAGATTTTTCACTCTAAATCAGGTAAAGTAGAACTTCAGCTAAGATATTCCTACAACCCTGGAAAGTAAAACCTCTATCATCTTTCAGTCAAAAATGGCATAATCTAACTTTCAGCTTCATATTGTTTATAGGTCAGGATATAACACAATACCACCTTTAACATTTATCCTTTTTACAGATCTTCCTCTGTATGAAAGATGGAATATCCTTCTTTAGATGCTGTGATTCAAAGAACTCTGCTGACAGGTCAGATATTGGACACTGTATCTGTTACCACAGAGCCACACACTCTTATTAATCCTATGAAGCAGTTACTCCATTGTCTCCCTATGTCTATGACACAGGTCACAATACTTTCACAAAATCCTCTAAAATAAATAGATCAAAAGCACTACATACAATAGCTATGACTCACTGTATTGATTTCTGTAAAAATAAACAGATTTTTATAAGGCTTATATCCAAATCATATTCATTACAGCTACAGAAATCAGAAATCCCATGGAAACACATCTGCTGTGCTCCTTATATCACAGCAACTAACAACCAAGCTGAGATACAATGCATAATTTAACACAAACACTGTGCTAAAACACATCTTTCAAAAATCATCTTGTCCATGATTTCAAAAATAGAGAAACTCTTAATGCTAAACAAGTCTAAAAAGCAAAGAAAGTACTTACGTCTTTTTATTGGTTTGGCATGGCCTGGTTTTAGGTAGCAGAGGGGCCACAAAGATGCCTCCTGGGAGGAAGCTGCTGGAAGCTTCCCACCATGTCTGACAGAGCCAATGGCTGATGGCTCTGAAGATGGACATGCTGCTAGCCAAACTGGGCCCATGAGAGAGGCTGGAAATGCCTCTGTGATGACATATTTAAGAAGAAAATCAAAACAAAGTCGTAAGATTTTGGGATTCTAGTTAGAGAAGAGGAGGAGGTGAGAACATGTGATGAAAAACAACATGGTGACACCAAGGTCAGTGAAGAAGGAGGGGGAGGAGCCTGTGCTCCAGGCGCCAGAGCCGAGATGCCTCTGCAGGCCATGGTGAAGACCGTGGTGAAGACCATGGTGAAGCAGGTTGTCCCCCTGCAGCCCATGGGGGTCCACATGGAATGTAGAGATCCACCCACAGCCTGTGGGGGATGTGCCCATGCCAGAGGGGGTGGATGCCTAGAGAAGGCTGTGTTCCAGGGGAAGACCCGGGGGAGCGAGAGGGCCCTGCTTCCAGGCTGGAACAGCCTGTCCTTGGAGGACTGCACCCCATGGAAAGAGAGACCCATGCTATAGCAGTTTTGGGAGGACTGTTTGCCCGTGGGAGGGGCTCATGCTGCAGCAGGTGCGGTTTGGCTGCTGCTTGTGGGAGTGGACCCATGCCGGGGAAGTTCACAGAGAACTGTCTCCCATGGGAGGGACCCCACGGCCTCACAGGGGCAGACTCCT
The DNA here is from genome assembly GCA_013398115.1 of Falcunculus frontatus. Lineage (NCBI taxonomy): Eukaryota > Metazoa > Chordata > Aves > Passeriformes > Falcunculus > Falcunculus frontatus. Next base: position 2,000 of record VZRV01005759.1, on the reverse strand, counting down.
GTCCCAGAGCAGCAGAAGGAAATCTCAGTGATGAACTGACCAAAACCCCATGTCCTGTCTCCCCGTGCTGTTGGTGGGAAGGAGGGGGGGCTGGGGAAAAAAGATGGTTTAAGGGTTTATTTTACTTCTCATTATCCTCCTCCAATTCTGTTAGTAATAAATTCATGTGGCAACTTAAGTTGAGCCCGTTTTGCCCTTGAAGTGTTTCTCTCAGTCCTTATCTCACTCATGAAGCCTTCATTAATTTTTTATTTCCTTTTCCCTCCTCTGCCCAGCTATGACAGGGGAGGGTGAATGAGTGGCTCTCATGGGTGCCTGGCATTGGGCCAGTGTCAAACCATGACAATCTGTTATTTCATTATCCCATACGTTGAGTAAGTTTTACATGCAGCAAGTCTTCCCTCTCAGTTATATTTGTCCACTGACACAGTCATTCTGACAAGTACTGTTCTGTATCAAAGAAGTTTAATACAAGACAAAATTAGGTGCTTTTACAATATATGGAAAACAATATAAAAAACATAAAAAACAATGAGAAACTCCATACAAGTAAACAATTCCACTAGATGTACAGCTCTTCTTTCGCTGTTGTTGCTTTGCTTTTCAATGCAAATAAATTCTTTCTCCCCTCTCATATTCTAAAACAATTTGCCTTGCAGATCTTCAAATCTGTATTTTTTTTTTTCTGGTCCTGAATTTTATTTGGCCTCAAGGGAAAAACATTATTAGATGACTCATCAGGAATTCTCATTCTCAATCACTAAATAAAGAGGAAAGTATCCGCCAGAATCCTGTGCTAGTAATCAGGGAAGCACTTAGTCTCATTCTTACATTAATCAAGACTAAGCCTTTCAATTGTCTCATACTGAAGGAATATCTCAGTTTGGAGACAAATTTAGGAGAAAACGCTCTGAAATGAGTGTTTCCTCTAAAGAGAAGGGCTCCAGTAATCCCTTTTGCCAATGAGAGATGAACAGTGGTGAGTGAAAGTGAAGAAACTCCTGTTTATTATCAAAAAACCCCAGGATTCCCGCAAGGCACAGAAAAAGGAAAGAAAAAAAAAAACTGAATAAATTCTAGATATTGAAATTGTGGAACCTTATTCCCCCTCCCCCGCCTGCCCCCGCAACCCAGTGACAGCCTTCTCTCAGCTGTCAGGCACTTTCCCCTTTGGTGCAGTTATGGTCACAGCCGGCAGGGGCGCTGTTGGCTCCTGGCTGGGCAGGGTGGGTGCAATGATTTCCCCGGGCTGCAGGGGGCACTGTGGTGTAAGCTCAGCTGTCTCTCCGTACGAGGATAATGGTGGGCACAACCAGTGGGACAGGATGGAAAAGGGGCTTCCTTTACAAACCTCCGGGTGCTGCCGATCCTGGTGCCCCCTCTGGACAGCAAAAGGAGCTGTAGCAAGGACCTTGGAAGTAGTAAGCTGCAATGGAAGGGAGGGCTCACCTGGGGCGGCAAGTCAGAGGCAGCAGAAACTCCACAGCTGTAGTTGGAACCACAGGACCTCCCGGCAGGCAGGGGGTGAAAGGCTACAGTGTAGCAAAAAAAGCCCTGGAACAGTAGCAGAGGCACAGTGGTGGGCTGGGCAGCAGCAGCCTGGCTCCTGAACAGGGCAGCGAAAAGGCTCCCCGGGATTTCTCACCAGCACTGGCTGGTTCTTCGGGTCCTGGCTGTGTGGACAGGGGCAGCCTCCAGCTGGAAACAAGGGTGTTCCTGGGTGCTGGCACAGCACGCACTGGCTCTGGGCTTCCCACCAGCAGAGCAGCAGCAAAAGCAAGCCAGCAAGCCCAGCCACACTGCCAAAGCGAAAACAAAACCAAAAAGAAACAGGCAAAACCCACAGAAAGCAGCAGTATCCCTGGTCAGAGATACCAGCCGCATGGTCAGTCAAACAGCCTGCCCAGAAAAGGAAGGGGCTGCCTCTCGTCCTGGCCCCAACTGCCTCCGGAAGCCCCAGCCTGGCTCTCACTCATCGCGATACTCCTGGAGCCAGGGAG
>VZRV01005754.1:320301-373509 GCA_013398115.1 Falcunculus frontatus | reverse complement strand
TGGATCAGCCCCATTTCCACACATGGATCAACCCCATTCCGACATGGATCAGCCCCATTTCCACATGGATCAGTCCCATTTCCACATGGATCAGCCCCATTTCCCACACGGATCAGTCCCATTTCCACATGGATCAGCCCCATTTCCCACACGGATCAGTCCCATTTCCACATGGATCAGCCCCATTTCCCACACGGATCAGTCCCATTTCCACATGGATCAGCCCCATTTCCCACACGGATCAGTCCCATTTCCACATGGATCAGCCCCATTTCCCACACGGATCAGTCCCATTTCCACATGGATCAGCCCCATTTCCCACACGGATCAGTCCCATTTCCACATGGATCAGCCCCATTTCCCACACGGATCAGTCCCATTTCCACATGGATCAGCCCCATTTCCCACACGGATCAGTCCCATTTCCACATGGATCAGCCCCATTTCCCACACGGATCAGTCCCATTTCCACATGGATCAGCCCCATTTCCCACACGGATCAGTCCCATTTCCACATGGATCAGCCCCATTTCCCACACGGATCAGTCCCATTTCCACATGGATCAGCCCCATTTCCCACACGGATCAGTCCCATTTCCACATGGATCAGCCCCATTTCCCACACGGATCAGTCCCATTTCCACATGGATCAGCCCCATTTCCCACACGGATCAGTCCCATTTCCACATGGATCAGCCCCATTTCCCACACGGATCAGTCCCATTTCCACATGGATCAGCCCCATTTCCCACACGGATCAGTCCCATTTCCACATGGATCAGCCCCATTTCCCACACGGATCAGTCCCATTTCCACATGGATCAGCCCCATTTCCCACACGGATCAGTCCCATTTCCACATGGATCAGCCCCATTTCCCACACGGATCAGTCCCATTTCCACATGGATCAGCCCCATTTCCCACACGGATCAGTCCCATTTCCACATGGATCAGCCCCATTTCCCACACGGATCAGTCCCATTTCCACATGGATCAGCCCCATTTCCCACACGGATCAGTCCCATTTCCACATGGATCAGCCCCATTTCCCACACGGATCAGTCCCATTTCCACATGGATCAGCCCCATTTCCCACACGGATCAGTCCCATTTCCACATGGATCAGCCCCATTTCCCACACGGATCAGTCCCATTTCCACATGGATCAGCCCCATTTCCCACACGGATCAGTCCCATTTCCACATGGATCAGCCCCATTTCCCACACGGATCAGTCCCATTTCCACATGGATCAGCCCCATTTCCCACACGGATCAGTCCCATTTCCACATGGATCAGCCCCATTTCCCACACGGATCAGTCCCATTTCCACATGGATCAGCCCCATTTCCCACACGGATCAGTCCCATTTCCACATGGATCAGCCCCATTTCCCACACGGATCAGTCCCATTTCCACATGGATCAGCCCCATTTCCCACACGGATCAGTCCCATTTCCACATGGATCAGCCCCATTTCCCACACGGATCAGTCCCATTTCCACATGGATCAGCCCCATTTCCCACACGGATCAGTCCCATTTCCACATGGATCAGCCCCATTTCCCACACGGATCAGTCCCATTTCCACATGGATCAGCCCCATTTCCCACACGGATCAGTCCCATTTCCACATGGATCAGCCCCATTTCCCACACGGATCAGTCCCATTTCCACATGGATCAGCCCCATTTCCCACACGGATCAGTCCCATTTCCACATGGATCAGCCCCATTTCCGCACATGGATCAACCCCATTCCGACATGGATCAGCCCCATTTCCACATGGATTAACCCCATTTCCCACAGGAGCTCAGCACTGCATCGTTTTGGATCCCACCTGAACCCAGTTCCCCTGCACTGCCCTAAGAGTGCTGAATTTGGGATCTTGGATTGCACCAGGCCCCGTTACACACAGGGCTGGGTTATTTCACGTTGCTAATGAACACTCAGCCCATTTATTCTCCTTTCTCTCGAACAGAGTTCCTCATGACATTTTCTGCTTAGAAATATTGGCACTATTTATGGGAAGTAGCAGCGGGCTGGGCTGGTGTGGGTGGCAAGAGCTGCTGGCTGTGATTCCCACAGCAGCCTCAGAGGACCCTCAGCTCCTGGGCAGTTTCTGTGGGAGTTGGGTACCCAGTTTGGGTGAATCCCAGGCACTATTATCATTAAAACCTAAAGGATTTCACAAGGAATGCTGATTTGATGCAAAGGGGGAAGGCCAAGGCACTCCTCATCCTGCAGAGCTGTCGAATTGGAACCAAGAGGAGGAGAGAGAAGGACAGAGAGATGAGAGGTGGAGGGAGAGGAGGGGAATGCAGAAATTGCAATTTGGCTTTGCCAGCATATCTTAAAATCACTGCTCCTCCTCCCAGAATATCCTTCTCCCTTTTCCCTCCAGATCTCCTCCTGATGCACTCCATCGAATTCCCTGGGTACAAGAGTGCCCAGGGCTGTCAGGAACATCCACTCCCATCTCCCTTAAAGCCACCAGTGGGTTCTGTGCTGATCTCTGGCTGCTGCTGGGAGCTCCAGCTCTTTACTGGTGCCAGACCCCTCCTGGGGGGTTTCCATTTCATCAGGAAATGATTTACCATGACTTCTCTTCTGCCAGGAAGGGGCTGGAGCTCAAACCCCCACCGAGAGAAGGAGTCCCCGTGGGCAGGGGGACAGCAGGGACAGCTCAGTGCCCCAAACCCCAGTGAAAAGTGGCACCACGCTGGGGTTTCACACTTACCCCTCTGGGAGTTGAGGAAAATGGTGAAACCGTGAGGGTTTAACCACTGCAGGGTAGAGCTGCTGTCGCTGAGGGTGCTGAGGGTGCAGTGGAGATTTAGGTTTTCTCCTTCCTTCAGAGTCACTGTGTCACTGGCAGCCCCTGGAAATGCCCCCGCCGTGAACCAGGGGGAAAAACAAATGGGAAAATGTGACATGAAGCAAAGCATCGATGTTTGGCACAGGGTGATGTGCCAATTTTCCTTTTTCTCAAGGGTTTTTCTACAGTTCTACATTGCCACTATGGTTGTAGGGGTGTAAATAAATCATTGCCATTGGACAGGTCATCACAGGCACTGTGTGCCAAAGGTTTGGGATCTTCACCTGCCAGCACGACCAGATTTAATTATTAAATCTGTTGTAGTTATTAGCCAGTGGAATATTTCATTATTAGCCAACAAAGAACTGATAGCAGACTCATGCACGTTCTCCCTGTATTTAAACACATTCAATTTTCAATTATTCCATTATTGTAACTAAGTAATACTTAAGGTTCCTTCCAACCCAAACCATTCTCTGATTTTATGTCCCATTCTGGAGCTGTTGAACCTGATTTGCTCAGTGTGTGACTGAGCAATGAATGCTTTTCCAGCACCTCTAAAAAGGAGGCTTTTTTTATTCAGAAACAATAATGCTACAACTGCTTGGAAACTTCTTTTGTAGAAACAAACCTGGCCTGGCACAGGTTGCTAAAATGAAATTTCATTCTCTCTTCTCCCAGTTCATTTCACAGGCAGGCAGTAAAATGTGTATCTAAGACAGATAAAGCACTTTGTGAAAATATTTGATGACCTGGAATGAATTGCCTTCTCCAGACAAAAACCATGCCCTGGAGAACACTAAAAGTGGTGCCTGGGTCGGAGTTAAATAAATGGGCAGCAGGAGAGTTTTGGTTTTCATTCCTCTTTTGTGTGTTTTGATTGGATTTTCCAGGTAGCCAGTTCCCACTGCAGGGTGGGGAAATGAATCTTTCCGGGCTTCGGGGAAGATTTTCACGTTCTTAAATCCCTCAGAAATGAAGTTTTTGTCGGGCATTTTGCTGAACCTGATTTTTTTTTACCCCTTGGATCAGACTCAGCTCCCTGTAGCACAGCAGCTCCTCATGGGGACTGTGGCTGTGCCTGTCCTTGAGAGGACCTGTGGCAGGAGGTGAGAGTTGTTTGAGAGGCAGCTGGGGCTTGTCTGTGGTTTTCCACGGGCCCCTCGGGTATTTCTGTCCCCGTGATGGTTTCCTGTCACCAACAGCAGCGTGGGGTCTGGCAAATCACACCTTGGGAGGTGAGAGGTGAGAGCGGCGAGGCTGAGCAAGAAGAGCTGGGGGTGTTGCTCTCTTTTCCAACCCCGGGTATAAATGTAATTTCCATGGGAGACCACTGGAAAAGGGGCTTTGTTCAGAGTGTGACTCCCAGGGCAGCTCTGCCTGCACAGGGGCTCTGCTCTGCAGCCACCGTGGTCCACCCCAGCACGGTCACTGAGCATGGGAGGTGTCCCCATGCCAGCTCCAGGGATGGTGGCTCTTGGACCATGTGGATCCCACCTGGAAAAACCCCTCTGGCATCAAGTACAGTGATAGATTCACCTTCTTGGCAGGAAAGGGCAGCAGTTTAGTGCTGCAAATTGCAGGATGCTCTGAGCAGAGTGGTTCTGCTCTGGTTGCTATTCTTGGAGCCCCCAGGAAGTGAGTGAGAGCTCCTTGGGCTGAGACCTGTGCTCAGAGCATCGGTGCAGAGTTATCTGTGAGCCTGTAGCCCACAGAGCCACTGGGTTTGATGAGCTATTTGTGTCCTGGCTGCTGACCTGTGAATGGAGCTGAATTAATTCTGGCCAAGGCAGCAGCTACAAATTCATCCTGCAGGAGTCTGTGGCAAAATGGGGGGAGAGGGATTGTTCTGAGAATTAGCAAAGTGTCAGCAACAGCCCCGAAGTGGTTTCTGCTCCTGAGTCTGTCAAGGAGGGAGAGGGAATATTGCTTCAGCACCAGGATTCGTGCATCCATCTCTCCTGCAAAGGTCAGGAGTGAAGCCTGCAGGGATCCTGAGCGTGGATTGTTGCCTTGCTCCTTCCTTAGATCTTTCCCTGTTTGACACAAACACGAATCTCTCACACTCTGCTGTGCATGAGAGACAAAGGAGATCTAAATAAGCTGCCTCCTCTAGCAGGAGTGAGGAGATTGAGCATCCAAAGCGCTTTTCTTTCTCAAAGTACTTTGCAAGTGCTCCCTGAACTACTCTGACTTCTATCAGCCTCTTTTCACACAATGCATGAACAAAAGCACACTGAGCAGTGACCCACTGCCCAAATTTAAGGCGGAATCTTTTGATATCCCAATGCTCTGCCACCTCAAGCGTGCCACCAGCTGCCAGGAGGTGGCTCGATCTCATTGACCCCGGGTTTAGGACTCAGTGAGCTTTGGGAAAGGGGTGCCAATATTTCTCTGTACCCATAGACCAACAGCACAGCCTTGTGCCTGCCGTGCTGGAGCTCTGGGAACTGGAAAGGGGAGCTGGGCTGAGATAAATCCCGTGGCTTACCTTGCAGCAGGAGCAGAGCCACGGTGAGCAGCATCCTGGGGACGGTCATGGTGCGCCGAGCTCGGGCTGGGCTTCCTCTCTCCCTCTGCGGGGCTGCTGCTGCCGCAGGTCCCTTTTCAGCACGGGGGGAGCACATTTACCGTGACTTCATCGGCACCGGGGTCTCTGCCCCCTTCCCTCGCTCTCCTCTGCCCCCACCTCGTGTTTCCTCTGTATTGCTGAGAAACCAGTGACCTCACGGGTCCCTCCGACGGAACTGGTGGGCGACAGGACTGGGGGGACTTTGTCTTGCACCCCTCCAGCTCTGCCTGCCCCAGCTCAGGGAGAGATGCGCAGAAAAGGAAAAGGTGAAAGATCAGAGAGATGCGGGTTTGGGGTCACCCTGCTGCTGTGATGCTGAGGGGTTTCATCCCCCAGGGTCAGGAGGCACTCGGGAGGGCAGCGCTTATTTGGTGGATGTTGGTAAGGTTGCTTGAAAACCCATTTGAAATCCCTGGATTTAAAAAATGTCACTCTTTTGCCGCCCTGCTGCTGTCCCAGGAGGTTTTTTTCCTGGCTCTGCCTGCAGGATGCTGGAGAAAGCAGCGGTGGGAGAAAGGGAATTGCTGCGAGGGGTCTGTGCTTCCTGAGGTGCTCAGGGACATCAGCAGCTCCCAGGGGACACAATTTGGGTCCCCCGTGTCCCCTTTGCAGGTCTGGTTATTCCAGCTTTGTGTCCCCCCAGGTGTGTGGTAACCACTGACATCGCATTTATCCACGTCTGTTTTATGATTTGCCATTTCCAAAAGGAATTTTTGGCAGATCCTCTCCTGGCCCTCCTTTGCAACTGCCCAAAATTTGGTGCGGACAACTATCACTGTCAAAATAAACTGAATTTAATGGGAGAATTATGGTTTAAAAGCTGTGTGCAGGATGTGGGTTGGAGTGAAGTGGACAAAATGGTTAATTACAAATACATTGTGTGCTTTATTTCTGATTTATTAGGATCTGTCTCCAGGAAACTTTCAGGTGCAGGGAAGTGCATCACTCAGTGGATATTTGGTTGGTAAAAGCTGTGGCTTTTGTGTTCATCATCATTAATCGATTTTACTGGAAAACAGAGCTGTGGGTGATGAATTTAAAGCAGTTGGGTTGAAAGATAAAACTCTTGCTGGATTAAAAAAATCCCAGATTAAGAAAGTTGTAAAAGTAAGGAGTGCTTTGGTTTAAAAGTTCACACTTCCAGCCCCACCCATCCAAATCTGAGACTGAAATAACTCTGGGGAAAAACTGAATCCAGAGGGAAAACCCCATCCCTGAGCATGGAAAACCAGAGCCGAGAGAATTTTGTGCCATCTGCTGTCAAGCGAATGAATTTCAGCCTCAGAAAGGGAAAAATGCAGCTCAAAATTCCACCACACTCCAGAGGAAATGTGAAATAGGAAGAGTGCTTGGCATCTTTATTAAATCACCTACGAGATGTTTTTGTCTGGCTTCCGAGAATTCCATTTAATGTGAGAAGCAAATTAAAATGCAGTGGTTGTTTTAACAGTTGTTAACATTTGAAACTGAGATTAAAAACAACCACCCACCCCCCCTGCCTGCCCCACCCCCAAAATAAAAAAATACAGATGTCACAGGTAATTACAGCTATTTTTGGCAATACAATTATTGGGTTTTTTTAAACAGCAAACATTTTTTTTTTCCTCAAATAAATACAATCTGGTCACACTAAAAAAAAAAAAAAAAACCAACCCATAATAAACAGAATGATACAACAGGTTGAAAATGAAACAAACAAATAAAAAAGGAGCTGTTGAGAAGATCAGGTCTGAAGAGATGTCACAGAGAGAAAGTTCAGAAAATACATTTTAATGGGAAATAAGAAAGGAACTGGCTGTTTTCTGCTGTGGGTCATGAGGATTCCCTAGGGAACGCATTTGAGGAAGTGGGGAGCAGCAAAAAGTGATTGAGAGCCTTTGCAGCCAACCACAGCCACTGTAAATCACATTAATTCTGTTCCCTGATCGCCGTCCCCAGCTCGGCTGCTCCCCCATCCCTTCTACCTGTGACTTCAAAATCGTTTCCTCTGTGCCTCTTTTTAAAGAAACGAACCCAAACCACGAACCAAAGCCATCTTTTGGGGATAAAAATGATCACTCTCATTAAATTCACTGGAATTTAACAGCAGAGGGAGGCTCCTGCCCTCAGCCAACTTCTGTCTGAAAGTGTTCAGCCGGAGTGAAAAGGGAAATACCAATTTTTTTCTGAAGTTATTACGGTCTGGATCCTCATTTTGCATAAACAAGCAAAGCTCTGTTGATTTGAGCGCAATGTCAATTTAATTCTTGTCTTTTTCTAAGCCATAAATTGCAAATGACGAAAATTAACCATTTATTCTTGGTAGGTTTGCAGCTTTATTCCTTAGTTATGGAGAGAGGGAAAAATCTGGGAAGTGCTGTTTGCCTCCTGGAATAAAACTTGGGATCTGACACAGCTCACAGTGAAGGAAAAGATTCTGGAGAGATCAGGTTTAATGTTCTGGGAACACTGGATTAATTAAATCCACATTAATGAGCAGCAATGGAGTGAAAGTGAAGCAGCAATTCTTTTGTCTTCTTAACTCCTCAATTAGAAATTTAAAAGGAATAATTTTTTTCTCTTTTTCCCCTCCCAAAAAGCCTTTTCTACACGGGACTGCTTAACACAAAACCCCCAAGAAAACTCAAAATGCTGGAGAAAATAAGATTTTTCTCCCTGTGATTCCTGACACCTAATTTGAGACAAGACTACAATTGTCAAAATATGTCCCAAACATCCAAAAATATACTTTTTTCTTTTTAAAGAAGAGTATTTTAACATCTACCTCCTCAACCAGAACACTTTTTTTCTCTATTACTATATGCAAAGAGCAGCTAACACCACTCAAATCGTGCATTCAGGTTTTGCCCCCTCTCTGTTTCATGCTTCTAAAAAAACTCCTTTTAATGTCACAACTCCAGCAGGATCTGAGCAGCCTCCACTCTTCCTACAGGCAATAAATATTAGAATATAACAATATTTATTGCCCCAATTTACGCCTTGCTGGCATGAAACAAAAAAATCTGGAGAATTCCCACGCCTCAGCAACCAAAATTTTTTTTTTTTTGGGTGTGATTGTCAAATATTTCATTTTAAACTTTCGGCATGGAGGAAAACAAGCCAGAAGATTCTCTTCAGAATGTCTGTACACAGCCAAAAATAGTTTAAATTACAATTAAAAATTAACCTGACAGCGATAAATCCACACAGGAGCAGGTTTTTTTTTTCCTATATTTTCTCCCTGACTTTTCAGTTCCATCCCTGCTTTAATAAAATGCACTTACGAGCAGCCTAAGGTGTGTCACACAGTCCTAAAGGTATAAATAACAGAATATTCCTATGGATTGTGGGAATATCCAGGATATTGCCCAGGATGGGCTCTCTGCTGGCTGTAAATATGGACAGGATGTGCTGTGCCCTCACAAAACTGAGCTCAAACCCTCCAGATCTGTTCAATCCCAGTTGTTTTTGCCTCATTTGGGAAGAAGGAATTGCAGTTTGTCACTCCTCAGTTGTTGTGGCAGCTTGGGGGAGGTGGCACCAGCCCTGCCCAAGGGGAAAATCCACTGAAACACCACCCAAACCTTGACTTTTTAACGAATAATAAACATCAAACCTGCCCAGTGTTGACTCCTGTGCCTCTCATCCATTCCAAAAGGGGGCATTGGGCATTTTCAGCAGAGGCAGAGCTGGGCAAGGATGGCACAAAGTCTCTCCTGCAACACCTCAACGGGCCTTGGATGCTGGTTTTTTTCCATTATTTTGTGGTTTTCATTTGTTGCCCGGAGCAGCTGTGGCTGCCCCATCCCTGGAAGCATCCAAGGGCAACCTGGCCTGGGAAAAATGTCTCTGCCCCTGGAACTGGGTGAGCTTTAAGGTCTTTTCCAACCCAAACCAGTCTGGGATGATCCCATTTCTGGGAATACTCAGACTTGTGGCCCAACCCAAGAAAGGAGAGTGCCTAAATCTCTTTCATCCCATTTAAACACATCTTTCAGTACCTGCTGACAGCAAGTCTGTGTTGCTAAAGTGTCTGCAGAAAGTTTTTGACCCAAGGGTGGTAATTTTAGATAATTCTAATCCTAAAAATCCCTGCTCTGATGCCACTTTATGTTACAAATACCCACCGTGGTGTATTTTGTGGTTTTAGCATCCTGCAGGCTCTGGCACCAAGAGGATCACCCTGGTGATCCCAAACATTTTGGTTAGAGATGGAAACCCCCCTCTCCCCCTTTCCCCCAACCCTTCCCCAGTGGATAAAGAGCATCTTAACAAGCCAAATGTTGTTCCTAAATTTAAGAGTGCTGGGGTTTTTTTAGCTGCTTTGTCTTTCTGACAGATGGCACTTGGGAATGAAGGGTGAGGAAGCAAAACACTCAGTGGAGGCTGAATTCCAGCAGTTTTTGATTCCATCATTCCTGGAGCAAGCTGCTGGCTGCAGAATCCCACCAGGGCTGACAAAGGGACACAGAGCCACCCCTGGGTTAATGGCCAGCACAAAAAATCCCAATATAAAAGGGGAAAAACCCTTTTCCAAAGCTTTCTGAAGGGAATTCAACTGCCACAAACCTCTTAGGCTGTGTCTGGGCACGAGGGTGGATTTCAATAACCAAAGCAAAGGAATAAAAACCCAAATCTGAACTTCCTAAATCCCTCAGGTTTGGTTGGAAAAGGCTTCTTTTATCTCCAGTTCAAAGACATTCCTCCAAGCTTTTGTGCTGATATCGATGCTCAAACTCCACCCGGAACTGATGTGAAATTCGGGATTTTCCTGTGATGCAGATCAACACCAACCAAAGCACAACATCCAACAACGTTCTGAGCACTCCCATTTCTGTCTGCCCAGGCAGAGGAGAGCAATAACCCTGCAGAGGCAATGCTGGACTCTCATTTCCAGCGTTGGGGACACGCTTTATTTTCAAGGAAGGTGCTGAGGCTTTGGGGGCTGTGAGTGGAGCAAGCACGTGGTGCTGAACAAGCCTGCAGATGCTTTGCAAAAATAGCAGTGAGAAAACAACCCCAGCATCCTGCCTGACACAGGGCTCACTGCTCCCACCGTGGTGCAGTGAAAGTGTCACCAGAGCTCCCTTCAAGGTGGGGAAACCAACCCCGAGCTGACTCTGCACTGTGCAAGAGACTCAAGCTTGATTTTAATATTTTTTCCCCCCTCAAATCAGCCCCTTTCGTTGTAAATGAGATTTTTTTTTTTTATATGGCTGTGGCTGTGTGAGATATGCTTTGAGTGAGCCACTGGACAGATGATGGGGATTTTTCCTGCTGTCAATAAAACACAAGGAAGAAGAGACATTCTCCAGCGCTTGGAAAGGCCATGGGTTGTCCTTGCTGGGCTTTGCCCTACTCCTGTAGTAGGGTTTCTCTCCAGTTAAAGCCTCCAGTTGGTCCATGTGTGAGGGGGAGGATGGGAGGGTCTGTGAGCTGCCAAACACCGGTGTCTCCCAGCTCTTCACAGGAGCAAAACCCCAGGTATGGAATCTGTGAGGAGAGAGATGGGAATTAAAGCAGAGAGCAGGGGCTGAGCTGGGCAATCCCAAGGGATGAAGCCCTGCTGGGCTACTCAAGGATTTCACCCTTTTCTCTCTCTTTCCCTCTCCCAAAGTCTGTTTTCAGAAGGTGATCGACAGACTGTGCACCACTGCTTGTGCAGAACAGGGGGAAAAACGGATTATACCCTTGGAATGTAGTTCAAAAATGTCGTTTTAAATGGAATGTAGTTGTAAATAGAACGTAGTTGTAAATGGAATGCAGTTTTTTTTTAATGGAATGTAGTGTTTTAAATGGAATGTAGTTTTTTTTAATGGAATGTAGTTTTTTTTAAATTGAATGTAGTTTTTTTTAATGGAATGTAGTTTTTTTTAATGGAATGTAGTTTTTTTAAATGGAATGTAGTGTTTTAAATGGAATGTAGTTCTAAACAGAATGTAGTTTTAAATAGGGGCCAGCTCTAACCAAACGTGGTCCCAAACCAGCACGGCTTTGAAGAGAAATTTGGTTGTTCCTGCAGCTCAGGGGTTCCCAGGTGAGCCCTGAATATCCCAGGGAGCCTCTGCAAGGCTGGCAGAGGGCAGAAAAGGACAGAGAGTAAAAAAACCCCATTATAATTTCCAGCCTTTTGATGGTTAACATCTCTTTAGATGAGAAGGGGAACGGCTGTAGGGCAGAAGTGTCCTGCTCACTGTGCTGAGGGGGTTTGGGGCACTCTGCACAGCCCCTGGTACCCACAAACACCAAAAAGTCCCTACAAACCCATCCCAGGTGGGCACTTGACCCCAAAAACACCAAACAGCCCCTGAAAACCCATCCCAGGTGGGCACCTGACCCCACAAANAAGCCCTGAAAACCCATCCCAGGTGGGCCCTCGACCCCACAAACACCAAACAGCCCCTGAAAACCCATCCCAGGTGGGCACCTGACCCCACAAACACCAAACAGCCCCTGAAAACCCATCCCAGGTGGGCACCTGACCCCACAAACACCAAACAGCCCCTGCAAACCCACTTTAGGTGGGCACCTGACCCCACAAACACCAAACAGGCCCTAAAAACCCATCCCAGGTGGGTAATTGACCCCACAAACATCAAACAGGCCCTAAAAACCCACCTTAGGTGGGTATCTGACCCCACAAACACCAAACAGGCCCTAAAAACCCACCTTAGGTGGGTACCTGACCCCACAAACACCAAACAGCCCCTGCAAACCCATCCCAGGTGGGCACCTGACCCCACAAACACCAAACAGGCCCTAAAAACCCACCTTAGGTGGGTACCTGACCCCACAAACACCAAACAGCCCCTGCAAACCCATCTCAGGTGGGCACCTGACCCCACACTCTGTCCCAGCCTCTCAAACCCTTCTCCTTCACCCTCCTNACCTGACCCCACAAACACCAAACTGTCCCTGCAAACCCATCCCAGGTGGGCACCTGACCCCACAAACACCAAACAGGCCCTGAAAACCCATCCCAGGTGGGTACCTGACCCGACAAACACCAAACAGCCCCTGAAAACCCACCTTAGGTGGGTACCCAACCCCACACACACCAAACAGCCCCTGCAAACCCATCTCAGGTGGGCACCTGACCCCACACTCTGTCCCAGCCTCTCAAACCCTTCTCCTTCACCCTCCTGTCTCCTGAAACGAGTAAAACTCAGAACAAATCCTGCTCCAGCAGACTGCAAATTGCTTTTTCTCTCTGCAAAGGCTTTGCTCCTTGCTGGCAATTACCTTTCGGACCATCTGTACAAAATCCTTGGAGTTCTGAGGCGACAGCCCTTGGAGCTGGCAGGTGCAGGCCTCCAGGGAGGATGCATGAGCCACTATCAGGATGTTATTTCCTGAAATAAAAGAAGAACCACAGGCTGAGGAGGGAGATAAAGCCATATTTAGGGGCTGGTGCCCAAGATAGAGCAGACATTTGAAATATTTTAGCGTGTAACAACACATCAGACTGTGAATTAAGGGGGGAAATGTGATTTGTTAACACGTTTAGAGCATTTCTCAATTTTCAGGGTAATGGTTAAATCGCTGCTGCTTCGTTTAGAAATGCTTTCTGGAGAAAACAAGAATTCCAGCGAGATTTCAGCTGTGTTGGGAAGCAGATGCTTCTTGCCTACGCAAAAATTAATTCCTATTACAACAAACACTTCCATTTCACTGGCTGCCTTTCCACAGTGGCAGCTTTACATTTCCATTTCCAACCAGTGCCCCACTGTGCTACTGAAGTTTGGGGGCAAACCATGAATATCAAAGCTTAGACTGTAGAGGCAGGTCAGTGAAATGAAATCAGTGAAAACACCAGAATTTAGGAATTCTGAGAATGCTGTGAATGCAAAATAACAGCTGGGGATTTAAAAAAAAAATTTAAAAATGTCAATATTGTGTTTGGAGAAATGTTCTAAGGTCTTCAGGGGGAATATAATTTGGAGGAGGAGCTCAGTAGGGGAAGGGAAAATGCCTCATTTAATGCTGGGAACACACAGCAGAGGGCAAATAACTCATTTATTCCCTTGGGAAACAACTTCCATTGGGTAGGGATCCCTAAAATAATTCTGCTGTTTAACTTTATGGCCTTTTGTTGTAAGCTGAGTGTATTTAAACTCAGTTCTGATGCACACAGGACTTTGCAGTGCTTCTGGGAGAGAGGATGAGAGATTCAGGTGTGGGAATTCATCCCCTAAAGAGGGAAAGACTGGTCAGGAATATTGGAATCCGCATCCCAGCCTGCCTGGCTTGGTTTTCACCCCCTCTGCAGCACTCACCTTTGCCTTTACATTCGCTGATGATTTCCTTTGTTACCTGGTAGCTTCTGCTTATGTAGGTATCATAAGACTCAGAAACCACCAACTTGCTGACAGGAATATGAGGTCTGTGAGCAGAAAAAAACCATCCAGTGAGTGGTAAAAATAAAGAATTCTAAGTGCAAGGTCTGGGAGCAGAAAAACACATCCAGTTGGGGTTTTTTTTCCCTTTACTTTTTCCTTCTTTTTTCAAACTTTTAATGTTTCGATTGCTTATTTCACCTGAGGGCTCTTAAACGCAGGGGTGCAACAGGACAAGGGAAAGATGAGGGTTTCAGGTGATACCTTAAAGCAGATAAGGCCTGACACAAAATATCTGTCACCAAGCCCAAGGAGGTGGCACTCCTGTGTGTGTCAGCTGAACCCAAACTCCTAAGCTTTAGGAAAAGTGTTAAAAAACCTTTGGGGGTTCCTTGGGAACACAAAAGATCCCAGGACAAGGAGTGCTGGAAAGAAAACCTCCACGATCAGGAACGTGGCTGGAACTGCCAGTGATGTGGGAAATTTGGTTTATAATAGGCCATTTTCAGGTCATGTTCAGCACAGCAGCCTCAAGCCTGCTCCAAGGTGATTTTGGGAGCCTCAGCAGCTCTCCCAGTCAGTGCCTAAACGTCAAAACTCAGCAGAGTTTGGTGCTAAATCTTCAAACAAGCAACAGCAGACCCTCTCAGCCCCCTTTCGTGCTACCTGTAGGTTGTATCAACGCTTAGAGTAGCTGCAGCTAAATCCACAGGGGGTATCCAGGCTGGCAGGGTGCTCCCAGACACCCACTTGGTCCACTCAAACAAGCCAGGCTCTATCCGGATTTTCAGGTTGTTCTCCTGTTGCATACCTGGAAAAGAGGGAGAGGAGACCAGATAGCAATGGAAGTCGCTGGGAAGGAAGAAAGCAGCTTTAATGCTTCTGTTTGATTGTTAATTTCTTTATTTTCTATAGAAAATGATGGATTTAATGCACGTAATTAATATATGTATTTAATATATGCCAGGGCCTCTGGCTGGCAGCTGGTGCAGTTAGAAAAGGGTTCCTTATGGATTGTGCTAAAGTAAAATATATTCCTATGGAAATAATAATTACCATTCACCCAGGCCCATGCTTTTTATCTGTTGGTCAGTGTTTCATGCAGAAAGGAAGGAGAATTCAGCCTCTCCCTTGTGGGTTCTTACCTTTCAGGATATTGTGAGCTGTCTGGACACACCGCAGGGATGGGGAGCTGTAGATGTAGTCTACAATGGTATTTGTTTCTAGCAAGGCTTCACCTGCAAGGAAATTTTGATCTTTGTGAATAAATCCAGAGAAAAGGCATTGCAAGGAGCTGCTTCTCATAGGTCTGGCCAAAAAAACACCCAGAAAAATTGTAGAGGTCTCGGATTTAATTTCATTTCATTTGTAAGCTGTAAATCAAATGATTCAACACAACTCAAACCCAGCTCGATTCAATGGGCTGGATCCTCTGCTGGCATAAATCACCATTTCATTACACAGGCAGGAGATCACTGCAAATGAGATAAAAATCAGCTCCACTGTCAGGGTTGTCAATATTCCTGCAGTGCCCGAGGGAACCAAAGGAGAGCAGGGATCTGCTCAGCCTTGTAGTGAGCAGCAGCCACATTTTTGTTCTGTTGGAAGAGCAGGACAAAGGAGTGGCAGGCAAGGAGGGGACATTAACCCTGACAGTGGCTGTCACCATGGCAGGCTGACCTAGAAACCTCTTGGGAGAAGTGGGGTCACTGAGAAGGGGAGGGACATCCCCCAGCCCTCTGTCACAGGGAAGCTGCTCACGAGCTTTGGTCACCACAGGAATTACGGCAGCAGCACCGTCAAGGTCACACGGTGCCACCACAGCTGCAGCCGTGTCCTTGGACCCCTTGAATGCCACCAGCAAAGTGTCCTTGGAACCTTCAGTGCCACCAGAAAAGTGTGTCCTTGGAACCTTGAGTGCCACCAGAAAAGAGTGTCCTTGGACCCCTGAATGCCACCAGCAAAGTGTCCTTGAATCCCCTGAATGCCACCAGGAAAGTGTCCTTGGAACCTTTTAATGCCATGAGCAAAGTGTGTCCTCAGACTCCTTTATTGCCACCAGCAAAGTGCGTCCTTGGAACCTTTTAATGTCACCAGCAAAGTGTCCTTGGACCCCTTTATTGCCACACAAAGCGTGTCCACAGACCCCTCTAATGCCACCAGCAAGGTGTGTCCTTGGACCCTTTAATGCCACCAGCAAAGTGTGCCCTCAAACCCCTCTAATACCCCACAAAGTGTGTCCTTGGCCCCTGAATGCCACCAGCAAAGTGTGCTGTGACCCTCCCAGCCTCCCTTCTGTCATGTGCAGATTGCAAACCCCGCTGCCATGTGGCCAAGGGTCTGAGCATCCTGCTGCTGCTGCTGCTGCTGTTGCTGCACAGTGATTTATTTGTGTTCAAAAAAGCCAGGATAATTTTAGCTGCCCTAGTTTGGATGTGACCAGCGAGGAGTGCTCGGAAGGATTTGAGCTGGAGAAAATGCTCAGTGCTGGGCTCGTGTCTTTAAGGGGCTGGGCTCCCCTCATCACAGCTCTCAAGATGTGCTCTTTGACTGGCAAAGGATTTTCTGTCTGTACACAAACCAACAGGCTCAGAAGTCAGGGACAAGGATGGGGAGGGTGGAGAGAACACTGGAAATGATTTGGGCTGTGTTTGTGACAATATAAAGCCAGGCAGACTGATAAAAGGGTATCGGTGAGGCAAACTGGGTGAAAAAAGCATGTTTTACATGAGGTGACAGTGACACGGCTGCATTTCTCCCCAGCAGAGAGAATCTCTGTTATCTTTTGTGGATAACAACAAAATCTTCCCCATGCACCCATCCTGCCCATGGCTCTGATTTCAGCCCATGTCCTACATTTCCTGCTTTGCCTTTTCCTCAGCTGCAGCAGCTGAAGGAGACGAGGTTTCCTTTGAAAGAGGGAAATTGCTGGGGAAGGTGAGGGGACCTTGCAAAGCTCCTTGAAATGTTTAAATTCCATTTAAACAGCTCAGGGCATCCAATCCGTTTTTTCCTGCCTTGCACTTTACCTTTCTCTGCTGGGGGCCTGTGGGAGGAAGATTGTGAAGCTTCCTTGGGCAAGCTCTTTGTGGAATCATGGAATAGTTTGGGTTGGAAAAAACCAAAAACCTCATGGGCAGGGACACCTTCCGCTATCCCAGGTTGCTCCAAGCCCTTTCCAGCCTGGCCTTGGACACTTCCAGGGCCTCCCCACCCTCACAGGGAAGAATTCCTTCCCAAAATGCCATCCAAATCCCTCCTCCTTCAGCTCAAAGCTTTGCCTGCTGAGCAGCACTTACCCACGAGCCTGGCCTGGGTGCAGCCCAGCACGGTGATGGGAGCATCTTTTTCATAATCCCTGAAACCACCACTCCTCTGAGGTAAGTTGTGAGGCATATTCAGGTTACTGCGCATGTACCTTCCTGCAGGGAGAGGTGCCAGGCTGGAATTATTCCCTCAGACAGAGGCAGAAACATCACACCTGATTTTCCCCTCTCCCACCACCTCGGCTGTGCTTAGCAGCTCCTGCCTAGACCTGGCTCTGGAGTGCTTTTCCCCGTGTAAATCCATCAGGAATCTCACCAAACACCTTTCACCAGCTCAAAATCAGCGCAGAATGTTGCTAAGGTTTTTAAATTTTTCTTTAGGACTGATTTCCTCAAGGGAATGTCATTTCTACTCTAAATGTTACACTTTTACAGGAGGCTGGAATGTCAGAGCTCTTCAGCCACAGTTTAGAAAGAAGGGAGCTGTGAAATCATTCTTCAAGAAATCAGTATTTTTGAATAGAAAAAAGACTTTTAGGACAAATTTCTGATCTGCTCTGAGGCCAACAGAGCCTGAAATTATAATTTTTTCGCTATAGTCTGAAACCCAAGCATAATACCAGGTTGAAAACACCAATTTATGCCCCCTCAAACCAATCTGAGCAATGTCGTTTTCATTTACGACTGAGAGCCAGCAGTGCAAAATATTTTCTTGATGGCAGCAAATGTTTTCACTGAACACTGACCACCAACATCACGACTACTTTGCTCTTTGGTGATGTAACCGTGGAGCGCAATCACTCCTGCAATATTCCCCCAAATCTTGGCAAATGGAGTATTTCCTGCCTGGGTGACTTTCTGCTGCTGACTGCACAGCACAAAACCCATCATTTTTAAATGTTAAATGTTAAAAAACCCCACATCTTCCACCAGGCAGTGGCCACTCCCCTGCCTCCAGCGAATCCCGGCGGAGCCCCGCGCTCACCTTTGGCATCGAAGCACTGGGACAGCCAATACTTGCCAAAAACCACATCCATCCTCTCGCCGTGCCTGCAGACGAACAGGCAGCGCTTCTGGGGGCCCGGCTGGCTGCTTATCCTCAGGGGCTGTGAAGGGAAACGACAGCAGATCTGACCTTCACCGGGGTGCAGGGACATCCCAGTGACCCTCAGTGACCAGAGCCCAGCCCCTGCTGCTTCCCCCTCGGTCAAACACCACAGGGAAGGCCGCAGGATTTACTGCTTTTATGGATTTACGGAGCTCTTTGGGAATTCGTGATCCTGCTAAATTTGTGCTGCTGCAAAGCTGCTGAAGGGGGTGGAGGATGGGGCCCAGCTTCAGAGGCAGTTTGGGGACAGGGTTGATGGTGGCACCCCAAAAGCTTTGTAGCTTGCGCTGCACCGAGTGAAAAGAGCCCAGGGGTTAAATTTTGGGGGGAATTCCATTCACTGGAAGCTTGTCCCTAATGATTTATGGCTGTGGGGTCCCTACCTGCACGTTCTGGCAGATGATGGTGAGTGGCCCTGCGTCCCCTGGCCCCTGGTCTTCCTGCTGCCTTCTCTCCAGAGCTCCGTCAGCAAAGGCTTGAAAGGATGGGGAAGATGTGGTGTTCAGAATGGAGTAGGACCTGCCAAAAATAGAAAAAATATTGGCTTTGGGAATGCTTTGTGTGCTCAGGCTGCTCTCGGGACGTTTCTGTAGCCTCCAGGAGCTGGTGGTAATTACTGCTGTGATGTTATTTCATTACTATTTGGGTTTTAGTGCTGCCCAGAGAGCAGCTTGCCATGATGCTCACACGTGAGGAGACCAATTCCATCTCCACGGGCTGTTTCCTTAGAAACAGGTCACAGAACAGCTCCCAAACTTTGGTCTGGGAGGCTCTCTCTGCCCTGGAATCTTCTCATGGAAAATGCCAGGACCTTCCTGGCAACCACAGGATGCTCACCAACATCACCTGGGCACCGGCCCATGTCACTGACCATGGGCTTGTGGTCCAAAAGTCGGGAATTAAAGGCTACAGGGAGTTTTCACTCACCTTTGTAGCACAAGCTGTGGCTTCAGCAGGAAGCTGGGGCCTCTCCCTGGGCAGTTTTCAGGGTTCCTGTGCCCAGAACAGCTCCTACCCCCTGGTAGGGACCTGGCACACTCAGCCCCTGTTGTTCCTGCATTTTTCAGTGCTGCCTGCTCCCTTTCCCACCCATGTGGGGATTTATTCCCCTCAGTGCTTCCTGTTAAGTGCAGCCAAAGGGATGTAACAGGGCCCGTTCTCCCTCGAGGGCCTTGTCTAATGATGAATAAAGCTCTCATTCCCACATCCTCAAGGACTTTGACCAAAACCCTGGGGACTAAATTGTGACAGGCAATTCCAGAAGCTCCAGCGACCCTCTGCTGACTCAGTTACCTCTGCTTAGCCATTTAAAAAAGGAACATTTTCAGGTAATGGATGTGGTCATTTACTTTGACAGAAATCGTTGCCAAAGCTGGCACTTTTCAGTGCCTTAAATATGTCAGGGGTTGCTTCCTGAGAGCAGCCAGTTAGGAGAAAATCTCAGAGGGGTTTCACAGCTGTTAAAATAACCCCGAGTGCCTCTGCCAGTGGGACAAAAACAGGTCACCTGCATGATTTATATGATTTAAAGGAGAAAAAAACCCCACCATGCTGTTGGTCCTGATCTATTATCTGGTGGAATTAGGGTGCAAGGATGACACTGAGGTGCTGGATTATTCCTGACTTCCCTTGGCCCTGCCCCAAGGAATTGTTCCCCTCGTTGCCCAAATGCAGGTGGAGCATTGGAGTCAGCACAGATCCATCCTCACTGATCCCAAAACTTGAATATCTCAACGTGAACAGAATCTCAACATGAACAGAATCTCAGTTCTTACTTAGGACCCATCTATTTCTATACAAAGTGAATTTCTTCCAGCTTTCAGCCCTTCCTCCCATTTCAGCCCTTTCCTGCCTTGCCCATATGACGATTTTTTAAGGACAATGGTCTGGAAAATACCAAGAATTTTTTCATTACCCCACTTCCCTTTGCCCCCAGGAGCTGCCACACAATTTCTGAGTCTTTCTTTCTCTCTAAGCCTTTTAATAAAGGCCACAAGTGCCTCACCATCTATTTATAGATGGCTGGACTCACTGGGAAATGATGCTGAAGCAAAGGCAAACTCTTTTAGAGTGCCTGGAGAAGAGCCACCAGCCTGGCTCCAGCGCTGCCTCCTTCCTGCTGCTGGAAAACAGAAACTGCTGAGGCTGTTCCAGCTTAGTCATCTCCAAAGGACAGGTCATTGTTTGGAAGCTTTTCCCCAAGGCTCCTGGCTCCTCTGCTGGGCAAACAGGGACTGAAGGCAGACAACAACATCTCCTGTCTTCTGCATGGTGCTTTGTCTCCTCTGCTCTGGCAGGGATGATTGAGGGGTAAATGAAGATCTCTCGCTGTCCCTGATGGAGTTCTGGGCTGGGGAGGACTCAGGGCTGAGCTGGTTTGCAGAAGGGAGGAGGTGGTGGTGTCACATCTGCACATCAGAGCCGTGACTGCCCCGTGCCTGCTCTGTGTCTGTCACTCACCACCTTGCTCGAGTGAAGCCTGAAAATTCACAGCCAAGGGACACCTGGGGTGTCCTTTTTTGGCCCTTTTTGTTTGATTTGAGGAGGCCCAGTTTGCGTTAAGTGCTGAGTTAGGTCAGTTCTGTCTCTCCTGTAATAGGGGTTACCAAATGCTTTTCCCTTCTGCACAGACCCCTCCCCACAGGCCAGCTCTGCCCACTGGAAAGTGAAATACAGACTGGCTGTGTTTGATTGTGTCTCCATCCCTTCCCTGGGTGTCTGACCTGGTGTGATGGGACCAGATTTGTGTGGTTTTACAGTGCTTGGAATGTGCCTCTCCCTCCTTTTTGTCACCTTTTCCTCTTCCATAGAAACTATTCCCTATGCTCCAGGTTTGCCAAAGGTGTTTGGGTGCTCAGATATCAGCCCACCCCTCAAACACTCTTTTTTTTTTAATGGCTGTTTAACAAATTCCCACCAAAATCAAGAGGCATAACCTTATTTAAAAGGTGAGGGCTGCGTTCTCACTGAAGCCAATGGCAGGCTTCTAAAAATCTTGCTAAATATCCTAAAAAATGTTGCTGATCCAAAGTCCTTTTCAGCAGGGCATCATGCACAGAAGATGTCTCTTCTTAAATTAACGCTCACATTTCCACCTTTCTGATCCCAGGCCCACCCCAGAGGTGCCTGCACAGCAGTGCCTGCAGCAGCCATCTGCTCCAGCTCCATGAACCAGCAGCAACCCTGGGAGCCAGAAAGAGCTGCTGCAACATCTCAGCTAAAAAAAATCACCTTGTCCTCTAATCCCACACTAAGGGAGAGCATCTGCTCCTCCCTGCCTGATGAGACCGGGCTCTGTGTGCCAGCTCCTTCCCCTCAGTGCCCTTCTCTGCAGCCCTCCTCGCTTCCCAGGTGAAATCCCAGCTGCTGAGCCCCTTTTTGAAGGCGTGGAAAGTGGGGTGAGCAGCTTGACCTACCCATGGAACACCCAGGTGCCACATTCATCCGCCTTGGTGATGTAGTTCTCCGGCAGCAGCCCCGAGCAGCCGGTTGCGAGGGAAATGCCGTAAATCCAGCCCTCACTCGTGCTGGTTTGCTCCACTGGGGACATGAAAATGAAATCCCCTGGGACCAGCTCCAGCTCGTCATCGTTCTGGGGGGTGTAGGGGTAGATCACCTGCAGAGTCTGGGGGAGAAAAAGCATGAAAAGGGTTGTTAATGGAAGGGAATCTTTAGCAGACTGGGGCAGGAGCGCTGCCAGCCTTTAACCTCAGCTCTTCTCCCAGTGCTTTGTCCAGGAAAGGTTTCCTTCAGGGAATTCCTGCCACTCCTTGCTGTTGGAAAGCTTTTCTAGGCATTTAATTCTTCCCAGCCTGATTGCAGTCGTGTTTTCAGCAACCAGGAGGGAAAGGGGGGATGATTTTAAGAGCAAGCAAAGCCATAATCATGTGTTTAAATCCAAACATCCCATTAAAAATGGAACTGGGTTCTGGAATTTAGACAGCTCTGGTGGTCACTGACCATTCTTGATTTCCCTACTCATCTTCAATCTGAAAAGGCATTTCTGGTTGCTGTCGCTTTTGAAGACAGAGCAGAGACACTGCTGGGGGCTAAAAGATTTGACACGCTGCCCTCAGAGCTAGGAATTCATGGGAATGCACAGGAAAAAACACAGGGGGTGAGAAAATCTGGGATGTGGCCCCACTGTTATCTTTGTGTTTCCTGACATGAACAGGATTAAGTTAAAAGGTGGGGGGAAAAAATCAGTGAGTGTGATTCTGTAATTCACTTGAGCATGAGGAACCCACATGGATGGAATGCCTGCAGTAGCTTTCCTTGGAAGTGGCTGTGGAAATCCTCCATTTAGGAGGAGAACAGACCCGTTCCCATCCCTGGACAAGCCTGGCTTCTGCGGTGGCACCACAAAATGAAAGCCACCCTCTGCTGAGCAGCTCAGCTCTCCTGCTGGTGGCAGCCCTCGCTAATCCTCCTGCACCATCTGTGGCATCTCCAGAGGAAGGTGGGAACCAGTCCCTGTCCCCTGCTAGCACAGGGCCAGACCCTTCACATGGGGCTGAGGTGAGATCTGCAGAGCTGGGGGCTGCTTTCCATCACAGCTCCCTGTGCCATCAGTGACAGCGTGGATTTCGTGGAGTTTCTGAGGGACACGGCTCTCTGGAGAGGAAAGGAGGCTGTCACACGTGGCAGCACAGCCTGGGCTGCCTCACTGAGCTCTCCAGGAGCTTTGGCATTCCTGGTGTATCCTGTGCTGTGCTAAAAGAGCTTTTCTCCAACTCGGTCGCAGGTTTTGTGTGTCAGTTCTGGACAATGAACTTTGGGGAGTTAATTGAGTTGGCCTCCTGAGCCTGAGCAGGCATCTTCTGGAGGTTCCCTCCTCCAGACAGTGATTCATCTCATCCTGAGATGGACATCTGAGATGTCTCCTATTCTGGAGGTGCCTGTTTCTCCACCCCAGGCCTCAGACTGTCTCAGACATGAGGTCAAACTTTGGGATATTTCCAGTGATCATGGATCTCACATGTGGCTTCTCTATGCTCTATCTGCAAAAGGAAATTAATATTTTTTCTATATATTACATTGGAAAGCAGTATAATTAAAGAAACTATCTTAGGAGGTTCAGATACTTCAGGTGTAAGAATCCATATGAGTAATTGAAATATAAAGGCTGTGAGGGTGAGTGTTTCTCACATGATGAAATGAAATGCTGTGGTTAATCATAAGGTCAAGACTGTACAGTAGAATTGGGCTGGTCAGGTTAAAATGCTGGTCTGGCTCTGGAGAGATCAGCCCAACTTATCCCGAGCTCACAGGAGAGTCATTGTTAGAATTAATTAATCAGCAGGACGTTACTCCCACAAGAAGCAAGGAATGATGTGGGTGAAGAACAAGTCTGGACAGTAAAAACCCAAAAATAAGGCAATAAGGTCTGTTTGCTGACTGGTTTGTTTGGGGTTTTGGGAGGTTTTTTTGGGATGAAGCTGATGCCTTAGGTTTTAACTTTGATATTTTCAAATTCTGTACTGCTCAGAGTGTAACTCTGAAGTTCCTTGGAGCCTGTAATTCCTGCTCTCTCGTACTGGGCAGACATAACAAAGCCTCTCCAGGCTTTGCCTTCAAGGACAGCCAGGCTGTTCTAGGCCCAAAATGTGTAAACTAAAGATTCTAAGGGGGGGACAAGCTGAGGGGAATGACATCATTAAACTGGGGCTTTAATTGGAGAATGAACCCTGATATGCAAATGGTCCAAACCTATAAAAGTGTGAAGAACTCGTGACCTGTCGTCCATCTTGGGGTCCATTTTTTTTGGAAGCAGCCTCTGGCTCCCCCAGGGTGTACCTTGAAGGCCCTTCAAATAAATACCCATCTTTATTCCCTTACTCTTGTCTAGTCTCTGTTTCTAGGTGGCTGCAGAAAGCATCAAAACAGCTCCAGGACTTTACCTCGTGGTTGACGAAGCGAATGTCCCGGGAGAAGATCGCGGCCACCCAGTCACAGCCCAGCTTGACATCGATGCTCTGGGCCAACTTCTCCAGCGTGGGCAGGTGGCTGCTCTGGAAGTGATAGGCCAGGGTCACGTGCAGCTGCTTCTTGTGGGGCTCCACATGGACATCTGCAATGGGAAGAGGAGGGTTAAAAACCCCTTTCTGCCAGATCAGTGACCGCGGCCTCCAACAGGAGCTGGGCTCCCAAAGATGCTCAAGTGGAACAAATTGTGGGGCAGTCGGGAAAGGCTGTGAGTGTGAGGTCTCTGATATTGCACCCTGGATCAAATGATCAGAGGTTTGGGGTCTGATTCAGCCCTGAGTCACAGCACGGTGCCAGACAAAGCATCCTTGCCAAACTGCCAAACAACAGAGGGTGAGACAATAATTACTGCAACTCTGAATGTGCTGGATCTCCTGCCAAAATAAAGGACGTTTTTCCAGGTAGGAAAAGCCAGGAGGCTTTCATGAGCAGCTGAGGATCTTTCCAAAATAAGCAGGTCAAAAAGCATAATTTTTACTCTCCCTCCATTGTTCTCTCTGCTGCACTAACAATTACAAATCCATGGAATTTGCAGGTTCGTGCAAGTTGATTAAATCTTTTCCCTGGAAATTATTTGGATTACCAGTTTAGCCTCTGAGGGTGAGGTATTCCCAAACTGTGGAAATATAACAATGATTCAAAATGATCCTGCAGAAAGAAAGAACCTGCATTAGGAAAAGATTCCAGGTGAAAATATGTGAAATATTGGGGCTCTTCCAGTAGATGTGGAAACCAGAGGATACATTGTTTGCATATAATTTATTCTTGCTTATTCAACCAAAAATTGCAATTAAATTTGACTGATTATTCAGCCACAATTGCAGCTATTCAGAGACTTGGCTCCAAGTGCCAGCCAGGGGTAGCTTTGCAAGCTCATCCGTCTTTTTTTGTTGTTGTTTTTGATCAGCAATAAAAAATATGTTCAAGATCTCTGAAAAAACCCCAGAGACTTTAATGTGATAACCTGACCAAGCTGTGGCTGCAATGCAGCAATTGCCTTCCCCTAAAAACCCCCAATTTGGCCTGAATTGGAGCAGTCTCAGGGGCAGAAGATTGTTGGAAGCCACCAATGCTTCTTTATTCTGGGTCAGCGGGGGTTTTTTGGGTAAAAATTGCACTTTTGGCTGTGCTGGTTTGGAGGGGAACCCTGGTCCTGCTTTCACGTGGCTGCAGTGTCCTCGGACCCACCCAGTGTCGGCCTTCCAGAACCTTCTTTGGAAAGATAAAATTCCCTCCCTCTTCTAAAGGGAAGGGAAGTTCTAGGTCAGGTGAAAGGAACTCATTCCAGGGGTTCTGGACACTTCTGGATCCCTGCTCTGGAGCAGGGGCAGACTCACAGCATTCCTGCATGGTTGTGGGGTGCCTGTCCACCCCAGGAATGCAGAATTTGCTGCATTTTGATGCATTTAAACGCCAGGATGAGCCTGGGATAGTGAAGGACTAAACCAATTGTGCTGTGGGCAGCCCAAGCTGAGCTCTCTGGTGATGGAGGGTGGGAGGATTCATCAGGGAGATGTTACAGTGCTCCCAGGCTGCTGTGACTTCCCAGTTTGGAGGTAACTGAGGGACACCCAGCGAGGTTCTTCAGCACTGGAGACCATGGGAGGATGAGTTGTTCTTGTTATTCCCCCTCCAGAAGCAGCAGAGGACCGTGGGGACAGCTCCATGAGCACTGAGGTTGGAAAGGACACTTGGGGTCTTTTCTGGAGCCCTTATTACACCTCAGAAACGCAGTGAAAAAACAAACACGGCCTTGAAATGGCCGGGGAAAGTTCCGTGGTGGCGGCTGGAGGCGGCGAGCGGGGCAGGAAACGCCGAGCCCCGCTCAGAAAGGCTGTGAAAGGTTAAGGAACCGCCAAATGTCAGCTTCCCTTTCAGAGACAGCACTGAAAACTGAGTGAGAGAGATCTCCCAGCTGAACAGCACTGAAAGCCAAAGCACAGGGTGGGGTGTTCCCCTGAGCTTTCACTTAAAGATCAGGGATTTGCTTTTGAGCTTTGCTTCTTGGTGGCATCAGAGCTTTGGGCTTCTGAAAATGCCCAAACCGTGAGCTTTGGGCTTCTGAAAATGCCCAAACCATCAGCTTTGGGCTTCTGAAAATGCCCCAAATGTGAGCTTTGGGTTTCTGAAAATGCCCCAACTGTGAGCTTTGGGCTTCTGGAAATACCCCAACTGAGAGCTTTGGGCTTCTGAAAATGCCCCAACCGTGAGCTTTGGGCTTCTGAAAATGCCCAAACTGTGAGCTTTGGGTTTCTGAAAGTGCCCAAACTGTGAGCTTTGGGCTCCTGAAAGTGCCCCAACCGTGAGCTTTGGGTTTCTGAAAGTGCCCCAACTGTGAGCTTTGGTTTTATGAAAATGCCCCAAATGTGAGCTTTGGACTTCTGAAAATGCCCAAACCGCGAGCTTTGGCAGCTGCTTTGCTTCTTTGTGGCACCAGAGCTCTGGTTTTCTGACAATGCCCAAGCTGGGCTCCTTCATGGCATCAGAGCTCTGGTTTTCTGACAGTGCCCAGTCAGGGGCTCCTGCAGCTGCCAGAGCAGCCACTCACCTGCTTTGGAAGCCGCCTCTGCAGCGAAATCTGCAGCAAACTTCTTGAGCACCTCAGCACTCTCCTCCTTGACGAAGAGCCCGATGAAGTTGGAGGATGTGTAGAGCTCCAGGGGCAGCGGGGCCGGGAATTTGCATTTCCAGCGCATCACCGTGGCCTGCAGAGCCTCCGTGAGGGCATCGACCTTGCTGTCCTCACACTGCCAAGGGAAGCAGGACAGGCATTGCTCAGCAAAGGAAGGGATGTGGGGGGTGTCAATGGTTCACCTTTCCCCTCATGCAGTGAGAAAAAGCACAAGGGCATGGAAAAAAAAAAAAATCTATGCTTAGAAATCCTCGGCCCCTCCCTTGTCCTCAAAGCAGGATCAGCTATCCCCAAGTAACCTTCCCAACCTCCCCCACCCATTCTCATGCTAAGGATCGCTGGAGAGGATGAGAATTCGGTCTTCTGCTGAAAACAACAGCTTAAAAAGCCAATTACCTCCTCCAGAAGCCCAGGCATGGGCAAAATCCCCCCAACTCCTCCCTAAACCGGGATGAAGCCTCCAGGCTGAGCCTGGCAAGGGCTGCTCAGGAGCAGCTGAAGGAGAGACAGGAGAGGAGCTCTGCTTTACCATGAAGAACTGGCACAGGGTGATGTGTGGGAAGATGTTGTGAGCTTTGTTCTTGCCACAGATCTGCTTCGACTGCTGCCAGAACTCCGACAGCTTCTGTGCCAGGGGCCCGGTGGGGCGCAGGTACAGGACGTACTCCCGGGGCAGGGTGTCATCCAGGAACGGGTCACCCACGTGGGAGAAGAGCCTGGCAGGCAGAAAGAACTGTTAAATTCAGAGATAATGACAAATTTTTCCCCCCAGAGAAACCAGCTTCCCATGTGCTGGCTCCCATTTGTGGTGCTTTTATGGGAAAAATCAGCTCTGGTGGGTCAGGGGCTGCCTCGCCTGCAGCCCATTACCACTGCTAAGTAATACAGAAAATTGGGGTTGAGTTTCAGGCTGGTGCTCCAAAGATCTAACCCAGGCCACTGCTTCTGCCTTTTCTGCCTTTGAGGGTGCAAAACACAGGGAAGAGAGCACCAGGAATCGCTCCACGTCTCTGAGAAGGCAGCTCTCAGCTTTCCTGCTCTGCTGCAGAGAGTGAGAGGTTCCTTCTCTCACCTGCTCCTGCTGTTGCTGAAGATCACAAACTCTCTCAGGCCAGGCTCATTTCTGGATTGCTTATTTACAGCACTTCAACAGCACGTCAGGAGCTGTGCAGGTGCTTTTCAGGCAACGCCCCTGTTTAAACATCCCACATTCTAACGGCTAAAATCCTAAATTCACCATTTCTTTTACTTTTTAACATTTATTACTTCATACCAACCAGTCGCATGCTGCTTGAACACTCCTTCCACCTGTCGATGCCAGCGCTTTTTGTCTGCAGAGAGAGCAAAATAAAGAGAATTTCAGTGCTGCTGGGTCCCGTGGCTCCTGCCACAGCTCTTGCTGTGTGTTTGGAAACCAGTGGGATGCCCTTTCCAATTCTCTCACCCCTGAGGCTTTTTTTTTGGAAGTGCCACCTGTCAAATCCCCATAAATTGTTTGAAGGGCAAAGTCATGCAGGCAAGGCAAAATATGAAATATGGACCTCTGGGTTTTCCCACTTGCCCACTTTGTCTGGACAGAGAAACACCAGCATTTAATGTCTCTTTGCTGGGAATTTCAGCATGAAACCCCAAAGGTCTGGGTCTGAAAGTGCAGGCGTTGCACCGAGGACAAGAAAAATTCAACTGCCACGAGAGGGCACAAAGCAGAGATTTTCCAGGTTAGAAAAGTTCCCTTCACTCCCGGCTACACTCAAAGAGCTCTGTTGCTTCCCTCCATTCGGGATGATTCTAAATCCCCTTTCACAGCTGGGAACACCCACATCTCCTGCTCGGAGAGTTTTCCAGAGCAGACCAGCACAAGTCACAGCTTCAGACACGGAATTGTGTTTTCCAGATGCACTGGAAAGCAGCAGTGGATCAGCCCAGCTCTGTGACACCAGGGACAGCCAAAGGGAGGGACTCACCCAGAACCCAAATGGAGCAAGAATTATGAGTGAAGGAGGTGGAAAAGGATAGAAATTTTAGGGTCATGGGGCAGAGACAGGCTCTCAGTTGGGGAAGGTGCAGAACTGCCCATGAACAGGTGATTTCAGAGCTTCCTACTTAAGGGAAAGGGGGCAGACTGCAGGGTCCAGCCCGTGCCTCTGGGTTTAGGGCAGCTGGGACCCTCCAGGACTTGTGCCCGTGCTTGTGTCACCCCTTCTGCCTGCAGTGACAACTTTCAAAGAGCTCTGACACCCGTGGAGGATATTCCTGCAGCGTCCCCCACCAACCCCCAGCCATGTGCTGTTGACTCAGCCGTGCTTCAGCTCTGCCCTTGCCTTCCCCACCCCTTGAACACACACATTTCTGTTCGTTTGGAGGGTAAGAGGAAGGCAGAGAGATAATGCTGCAAGAAAAAAAAATATAAAAGGGCTGTGTTGCAAACGTGCGATTATGAAAATACTTCCTCCCGAAGCATTCCCTCGAGGTCAGCAGAGTGCTGGGCCCAGCACCTGCCCTCTGGGAGGGTGGATTTGGGGTGGTGGCCACTGTGGGTTGGTGTTTCTGCCTTGCTGACCTCGCCGTGCTCTGGAAAATGTTCTATGCAAAGCAGTCACTGCTTTGCTTTGGAAAGCAGCTCAGGCAAAGGAAACGAGCTCAAAGATAAAGGGAACCTCTCAGGGAGCGACGCCTGTGGATTTTCCCTGCCCTGCTTCCATCATTTGTGGTGCTGCCTTTGCTCAGTTCACCCCCACTCCTGTCTGGGTTGTTTCTGCTCTTTGAAGCACGACCGAGATGTGACTCTGCAAAACTCTGCTCTGAAATGTGGGAGTGAAAACTGCCCTCCCAGCAAAGCTCTGGCTCTGAAATGAGCAGTTTCTCTGGGATTTCCTCTGCCCAGAGCCCAGCACAGACCTCTGCAGGAGCTGTGCACAGCCCAGGTTCCGCCACCCACCCTCGGCGGCTCCTTTCCTCAATGACCTGATGATTCCTTGGAATAAATCACACAGAGGAGCTCTGCTGGAATTTACTGCAGCTCCTACAGTGCCTGGGGACCTCAAAGGGCGTCAGAGAACATGAGGCTGGACCCCCACACCTTTGCTCGTGTGTGATTTCCAGAGCTGCCTCCAGCATCCACAGGGACAATCAACTCCCTTTTCAATTTAATTTTCAGTGTGAGGAGGAAATGCTGCATAAAGCAAACAAAGCCAAAGGATATTTTCATCCCAGGACCTGCAGCTGAGAGAGTCTTTTCTTTTTTTTCCCCCTATTTTTTAATTTAGTGCAGGGGATGGTGCTGATGACTGATGAGTCTCTGCATCTCTCCCAAAATCCCACCCTGGCCAAAACCTGGAGAGGACCCATCCTCCAGCTCCTGGGCCAGGATCAGCTTTTTATAAGTTGAATACTCAAAACTGGTCATAGCCATACAAAAGTGGCCTGATTTTCACAACTGCTGAGTGCAGTGGGAGCTGGAAAACATATCCTGCTCCTGAGAAAATCAGGTCACTTAATTAGGTGACAAATTATGGCTTAGGTGCTCAGATTTCCTCACGCTGGGTAGCAAGTGTTGGCTGGAGCATCAGACAAAATTGTGACTCAGACGAACCAGAAAAGAGGGGAAAGTAAGAAAATAACTTATTTTTTCAGCATTTACTGGATGATATCACCCAGTAACCACTTCTGGTCATGCCAAATGGATTCAAGTAGGGCACGAGAAGCTTTGTGCAGCACTGCTGGTCCCCTGAGCCACCCAAATCCTCCATCTCTTGGCTTCTGCTGCCTCGGAGATGAAGTGCAGGGAAATCATTTAACAGCGCCCAGCAACATGGAATAATCATTTTGAACAGACAGCAAGGCAGAGGTTCTGTGCAGCTGCAGGTCTGGAGAATTCAGAGAAGGGGAAAGAAAACCCTGATAGCAACAGCTGCCAAATGCACAGCAGGAATTTTATCCACCAGGAAGAATGAGATGTGTTTGATTCCTCAGCCTCAAAGGCCTCCCTGTGACACTCCTCAATGTCAAGGCCCAAGGAAAACCTTTCCCCACTCACTCACTGCTCAAGCAGGATGAAATATTGCCAGGAAGCACCTCAGCTAAAGAGCTGACCCCCTGGCCCAAACGATGACAGCAGAATTGGTGTTGCTGCCCTGGTTTACACATTGATGTGTAAATGGTGCTGATTTTAACCCCAGCCCACTCAGTGGCAGAGCACAGAGCTCTCTGTGCTGCACAACTTCACTCCCTACTGCTGAAGGATTTTTGGCTTCCTGTCACTTCTGGTTGGGAAAAAAAAAAAAAAAAAAAAAAAAAGGGGAATGTCAATTCAGCTCGGAAATATATATATCAATAAACATAAAATATAATGGCCAAATCCCATTTGCTTCAGAGGAAATGACTGTAATGGGGAACGAGGCATTAACCACAAGGAGAACCTTCAGTCTCAGAAGCAGCACAGAGAAATCCTCCCTCTGCTGAGTGCTCAGCCTTCTGTTTCTAGTCCAGTTTAAAAAGTGCTCAGCTTTATTCAAGCCCAGCTTAAAAGAGGAGGGGCTGCCAGTGGCAGTGAACACTGCAAACAGAGCAAGAGCAAGGCGTGGGGGGAACTATTCTGAGATAAAATATAATGCAGATAAAGGCACATCACTAAAAAAGTGTGCAAACCTCAGGGGGTTGATGCCCCCAGCAGGGATTTCCATCGGCTCTCCTTTAATTTCACTAATTGTGCCACCAGCAGAGCTGAGCTGGCTCTGCCTGAGAGAGGGACCTGGATTTATTCTGAATTTCTGCTCTCAGAGGCTGCAGAAAACGCCAGCAGCAGCCTCTGCCTCAGCCCCGGCTCCGCAGGCACCGAGGGATTTGGGAATGAGCCATGGAGGGATGGAGGAAAGAGAGGGAATGACCAACTCTGCCCTTTCATCCCAGCCCTCAAGCCCACACATTTCTTCCCCCTGAGCACAACCCCTCAGAGGGGTGAATTCATCACTGAGTCGTTGGCCCATCAAATATTAACTATGTAAATAAAGATTTTTGTTTAAATATGATGGAAGTACTTGGCTCTCCTCATCAGGTCCCACTCCAAGGCCTCCCTGACAGGGTAAAATAAGAATTACAGCTCATAATTTATGCCAAATGAGTTGGAAAGAAGGATGCTGTCAAACAGAGCCTTTTTCCTTAGGAATATAAAATAAGCACCTTCATTTTTGCTTGTTTGTGCCTATAAAACATATTTATATAAACATATTCAACTAGCTCTGTGTAGCTATTTAAAGCTTGGCTTTTTCCATCTCTGTTGGTTTATGGTGAAAGAATAGAAAGCAAACTGCTGGCAGGCTCCAGGGAATGGGAAAAAATGGGAATTTTCTGCCTGCAGGTGCTGTTTGGAGCACATCTGCCAGTCCAGGTAGAGGTCAGGAGCCCAATATTTGAATTTCTCCTTGCCTTATGTGCCAAAGTCACAGGGTGGGAGGTCCCAAATTCAAACTCTGCTCTATAAGCTACAGGAAAGCTGTTACAAAATCTCCACAAACAGTAAAATTCCCAGTATTATTCGTCTGGCTTTTTCCCAAATTGCCAATCGAGTGACCTTTACAGATCCCTGAATTTTCGCAGGTTTAATCAATTGTTTATTAACAGTCCAACAAAGGAAATGTGGTTTTTTTAGGCTTTCAATAAACAATTGCACGTGGAGGAACAGTTTTGCAAGGAAAATTTCTGTGCCATTTAATGACTTGGTTACGTGGTGTAGGGAAAAGCACCCGAATTCCTGGGTGCCACGAATTCCTTAATTCTTCTCCACACAAAAAGTGCCACAGTGAGGTGTTCTTCCCAAATGTGCTGTGCTCCTCCGAATGCTCAGCACACAGAATTCACTCGGCCACCCCCCAAAAAAAAATCATATGATGCCGCTTCTGTTCTTATTTGGGTGACCTTCCTGCTAT
Organism: Falcunculus frontatus; assembly: GCA_013398115.1. Classification (NCBI taxonomy): domain Eukaryota; kingdom Metazoa; phylum Chordata; class Aves; order Passeriformes; genus Falcunculus; species Falcunculus frontatus. Next base: position 340,890 of record VZRV01005754.1, on the reverse strand, counting down.
AAATAGGGACAGGACAGGAAGATATCACCAGGGATCCAGTTCCTGTTTAGGGCAGGGGGTTGGGGATGTTCCTTTTCTGCGTTTGTGAGGGAAAGAACAACAAAACGCCGGGTGTTTTTGTGAGGAGAACGACTCCGATACCAGAGCGTGGCAGGATAATTGATTCTTCTCCCTTCACTGAGTTTTACCTTAACTTCTCCTGCTGTTTTCCTGCCTGATGGCAGAGAGAAATCCCTGCTCACGTTGAACTGAGTGACTTTTAACTGCAGCCACATCCCACCCCCTCCCCAGAGCATGAACTGATTTTACACCCCAAGATCCCCTTTCGGAACGTGCTGTTCCCAACCACATCCCCAAACTGAGGTCAGCAGGGGCCACGAGCAGATGCCAGCCATGGAAAACACCCAGGTCCTGCCTGGAAAACAGCAAATTCCAGGGAAGTGCCTGGGAGCACGGGGACCACGAGATCTCCAACTGCACTGCATCCTGGAGGTCACGTAAATGTTTATGGAAGGTGCCTGGTGGGGCTGGAAATTCCCTTCCTCCCTCTTCCCAAAGGGCTGGCTGCTCATTCCCAGCTCGGGAAGAGCAGGCTCTGGTAGCAGGGAAGAGAGGGAAAGGGGAAATGGGATCAGAAATCAATTGGGAAGCACGCTGCTGTGGATTTGGTGTCTCCACAATTTACAATGTTCCTTTTTTCAGAGGACAAGCAAACTGCAGCCTGGCCACAGGAGGAGGAGGAGGATGAGATGACGATTTTTATGTGCAAAGAACGAGGGCCTGGGCATGTGTCTCCTGCTTGTCAGAGTTATGTAAGATTTTGAAGGCGGATTTCTCTCCCCACATGTGCTCCGAGTCATTCCCTGATCCCCTGCTCAGCCGGCTCCTTAAAGCACAACGAGAGGGAAGTTCAGACTCGTAAAAAGTGGCCAGGATAAAGGCAGGAATGTAGCAGCCATTTACCATTTTTAAAGAGATGCACTTTTAAAGAGGAAGCAGGATATTCCCTTCCTTAGAACAACAACAGTGCAGCTTTTTACGAGGCGTGGGCTTGGATGTCCAGCTCCTGCCAGCCACTGTGTCCCTGCAGGATGGAGGAGGAACGAGGCACAGGTTTTTGGGCTGATTTCAGTTGGTCACACCCCATCAAAATTCCTCTGTGCTTTCATTCTCCCCTTCAGCTGCAAAGCCCTGTCCTTAGGTTTGCTTATTATCCTGATACTGCTTTCCTTTTTGATTTCTGGTGTGGATGACATTTGCTGTCTGGCTTCCTGGTTCACTTCCTTTCGCTTCTCTCCCCATGTGCTAATCTAGAAATGCTGCTCAAACGAGCTCTGAAAATAGCAGGAGGCCCAAAGCCTGGAATTTAAGAAAATGATGTCTCACAATTCCCTAATAAACCCACAAAAATTGGCAGCACCTCGGCTGCCTGGTTCAGGTTCAAAACCTTGATGCAGGGCACTCACTGGAAAATGGGGGCTGGGTTAAGGAAGGTGGGAAATAACTGCTGCTGTTAAAGGTTTTGCAGAATTGTGACCATTAGCAGAACAGCCAGCTAGAGTTAATACAAATAAATCCACACGGAACTGGGGCTCAGCAGGGGCTCGTCCCCTTCGAACACCTGACTTCAACAGCGGCCAGAACGCTGCAGAGTGACCACGAGTTCATTATTCACAGGGAGCAGCAGCTTTCATCTCAACGCTATTAATATAATTTTAGTTAACCAGGAAGACAATGTCCTTGCAAGGAGCCAAGCTGGAGGTTTAAGGATGCTCCAATGCACCATCTGGAGGCTCAGTGATAGCCAGAAAAGGAAGCAGTTGTCACGCTGATTGGAAAGAAATTAAGTCCCTCGCAGCGTTTGAGGCAAACACGATGCTTTCTTCTCCCTAATTGCTCTTCTCCCTATCCAGGAACGAGATTTGCCACAGCTCTGCTTTTGGGATCGAGGTGCTCTCATTGCCACAGCCTCTTTCTCCCATCAGGGGTGCAGTTTAGGCTGGTGGAGCTGCCAGGGGGATGGGAAGCAGGGCCAGGTGGCTGCTCCTGGCACCCCGCGAGTCCCCGATGTCCCGCTGCCACCTCAGCAGCTCCTGCCTCTCCATCTGTCACAGCCCTTCTGCAGCATCCCCAGTGCCCAGCACAGCTCCGGGACCTGCTGCCCCAAACCTGAGAGCCCCACACACCCTAATTCGGGGAGGTGGAGCAGGTCAGGGATGCTCTGAAGCTCCCTGTGCTCCCTTTCCGCCCCCAGTCCCACTCCACTCCTCTGTACGTCGAATTTCTTAGTAGATCTTTAGGAAGGGAGGAAAAAAAACAAAAGGCAAAAAAGAAAAGCCACAAGTAGCACTTTAAAGTGCCAGTGTTAACATTTTCCAGCTTCTTGGGGTTTCAAAACAGGAAGTTTGGGGGCGGTGCAGTTGCACAATTTGCCAGAAAGCTGCTGTTCTGTGAAGTTGGTGACTCGAGCCCTGACGGCCACCAAGGATGTGACTTTCTGGGACTAATTCTCAGCAGGTTTTGATGTGCTGCTCCTGTTTGCAGGAGTCTGAGCTGCTCTTGGCTGCCAGCAGAGAGCTGATTTGACCTCCAGAGCCTGAGCAAAGCCCAGTGCTCAGGGGAAGTTTCCAGGCTGACTGAGGAAGAGAGCAGAGATAACACAGCCCAAAACCAGCGTGGTACAGCCTGAAAACAGGGCTGAGCTGCTTGGCTTGGATCCTGTGAGGAAACCTGTGATGCAAAATTCCTCCTAGGTGAGAATCCAGGTCTCTGTGTCCCGCACACCCTGAGGGAGAGTCAGAGTGTTGGTCTGAACTTGCTCTGCCTGACAGCAACGGGATTTGGATTGGGGTGCAAACAACAGGTTTTGGTCAAAACTTTGTCAGGTTGGGTCCTGCACAGCCAAATCATAGAATCCTGGGATGGTTTGGGTTGGAAGGGAACTTAAAGATCCCTGGTTCCACCAGGGACACCTTCCACTATCCCAGGGTGCTCCAAGCCCCATCCAGCCTGGCCTTGGACACTTCCAGGGATGCAGGGGCAGCCACAGCTGCTCTGGGAAAGCTCTTCCAGCACCTCACCACCCTCATGGGGAAGAATTTCTTCCATAAATCCATTCACTCAGTCCCTTTCTATCCAGTGAAGAAGGGAATATCTTGTGCTTGCCAGAAGTGGGTGAGTTCAGCCACCCCCATCCCAACATCTGGACTCAGCTTCATTCCGTGTTCTCTGCCCTGATCATTTTTTCCATTATCCCCCTGCCATGTTCACTCTGACCCCTTATTTTCTCCTCAGGTCGGGATTTTCCCTTCTTCAGGGCCATTGCCTCCCCATCATGGGGACTCTCGCGGGTTCTGGGTGCCCATGGACTCGCAGCTTTGCTGAAAAGGCAAACCCTAGAGATGGAAAATGGGAAGTGGATGCCCGGCGAGAAGCTCAGCCCGCTCTCACACCTAAAATAGACTCAGGCAAAGCAGCAAGAAGGAAGCCTAAGAAATTAAGGAAGGTGGAAGGAAGAAGAAGGGTGGGGTGCTGAAATAGTTGGGTCAAAGGCAAAAAGAGAGACTCGAAATAACCTCCTGCTCTAGACAGCTCTGTTCAGGAAATTTTTGAAGCCTCGTTGCTTTCAGTAACACACGGATTTCACAATATTCCAAATCAGTATTCCTCACTTTTGCTTTGTCATCTGGAGAGGACCAAGTTATGCCAATGTTTATTATGTCAGTATTCACGTGGGAGATCTGGCCAAGGAGCCCAAAATGTTGTAGGAAAAGGGGGAAAAGAGGGTTAATGCAGAAGATGATGAGGGACATTTGCCACTGACTCAAGGCTAAAACACCCCCCTGAAATAGAACTGGGGCTGGACATCCCCTGGTACCACAAGCTCCATTTGGGGGTGAGAAAACACACACAGGGCTCAGCCTCTTGCCTCAGAGATTTTGAAGTGTGTGGTTACAGCAGTGAGCTACAGCTAAAGTCAAAGTTTCCACCAGGGGAAAGAGAAAACAAGCGAGGTAGCAAGCTCTGCTCTGAATTTCAGTTTGGGGGGCTAAATTCAGTCTCCTTCACGTCACTTTGGAGTCCTCAGGTGATGCAGAAGTTACAAAAATGCACAATTATTTTGCTGTTATAACCATGATAAGTTGTAAACTCGTGGCCAGACTTTAAACTCTAATTCCAGCTTATATATTAAAAATGACCCTGCAGTGTCTGGCTCATTAATCTGGATTTTTTTAACATGAGGTCTAACTGAGAGACTCCAAAAAGTTTCAATCCTCACTAGGGAAGGGTTAAAGAAACCCCCACATTAAAAATAAATACGTTTGAAGTCTAAAAGGGAACAGGAAATGAAGAATTGTGGTAAACTGAGAAACAATGAGATAAAGAAGGATCTAAGAATCTAATGAGAAAACTTCACCACACACTGGGAAGATTTCCCTGCATACTTGCCTGGTTTTGTTACGGCCTGTCAGCTCTAAATGCAGAGCCTTTATTCCTGTATCTGATCCTTCTCCTGCAGAATATGTAAGTGAATCACAAAAAAAAAAGCAATAGGAAGGCTTTAATGAGACCTGGATTTAGTAATTATCCCTACACCAAAGAGTACTTATGCATCTCTTTAACTCTGAGCATGTACTCACAGACTCCAGCCCTGCTCACGTGCTGCAAGATTATTGCAAATCAAAGCTTTGGGTCTCTTCTTCCTCCCAGCACCATTTCCAAGGATTTTAAACCAAGTGTTTGCCGTGATGAAAGGAACTTTATGGACGCTGAAAGGCCTTTAGCAGAGAAATCCTTCAGTAAAATGCTACTGTGAGAACTCGACTTTTCTCATAGAAACTATGGAAAACACTGCTAAGGTTTTTGTAAACTAAACTTTCTATCTTGCACCTGCAACTTGTTTTTCAGACTTTGTTACGAAGTTAACTAGAAAAATATTTTTGAATGGGTGTTGCGAGTCTTAGCCAATTAGCACGAGAGGTGGATAGTTACTGACCAATGATCTTTTGCCATCTTTGCAAACTAAGGTATTTAAACCTGTCAGAAACTAATTAATGGATCGCAGAAATTAATTAATAAATGGCATCGCACCTTATGGCCTCCTATGGCTCATTCATGATTCTCTGAACGGATTTCGTGTAATTATTGCTTTCGGACTGCGGAACTCGGCCACAGAACTTTGCTCAGCTCCCTGCAAACCTGGGGATTTGATGCTGGCAGGTAACACAGGGGCGTGTTTCTGCTGGAGTGTTTGCTCACAAAAACCCCCTCAAGCAGCAAAGGTCTGGCACAACTCTCAGCACAGCACATCCCCTGCATGGTCCTGCTCCTTCCCCTCACCACGGGATCCTCCTTGACCCACTTCATGGCCTTTAATTAAACACTCCCAAATCCAGCAGGTATCACAAAGCACTGGTTGCTCCAGGGCTTAATTCTCGTGTTTGTGGGGGAAAAACTTCACCTTTTTGTGCCCCAAAATGTCTGTTTAACACTAAAATGCTCCTGCAGCTGTGTCAGAGGCCTCAGCAGGGCACAGCCAGGGTATAGATCATAAAGCACCAGCTCAGCTCAGGTCTCTCCCTCCATCATTTCAGTCTCTGCTGAGCCACCTGGGTAAACACAAGCAGTGTTAAGCCTCAAAAAGTGCCCAGCACACGGTTTCCTCTGACCACAGGGGATGGGAATTCCCAGGGCTCAAGCCCTGCTGAAATCCTGCTGTTTTTACAGCACTGACCACGAAGGTGTTCCACTCCAATTCCGTGTTTTTCATATCCAGAATCCACATGATGTGGGTCCTACAATCCACTTATATCTCCTTTTTCCCCTCCTCTCACCATTACCATTTCAATTTTTGACACCTAAGAGGAGGCAGCAATGGGGTGGGAATACATAAGGACAGAGCTCTCATTCCTTTTTCCTGAGAAAAGCTTGTTGTACGTGAGGATCAGAGACAGCCTGGCCTGTCCTCCACCTCCTTTATCCACACCCTTGGCCAGAATTTCTACAGATGCTCTGTGATCACTCAGGTCCCCAAAGAGTGAGAGATTTGGGGCCTCCCTTCAGTTCAGACCTTTTCCCATCAAGGATTCCCAGCTGAGCTGTGCTGCCTGAGCATGAAGTGGCTTCTCCCATGGATTTTTCCTTCCCTTCCCAGCCACCAAACACAGCTCACACCTCATCCTAGCACCTCACCAGCACCAGGGACACATTTCCTCCCATTGCCAGGGCTGTGTGGGAGGCCAGGCCTTGGATTCTTGCCTTGGAGCCCTCGTTATCCAGGCTGAGCTCTGCAGGCAGGTATTGGCAGACAGACAGACAGACAGACAGAGCAGCACCTCATTTCCAGAGCACAGCTCTCCCCCGCACCACAGCGAGTGCTGCTCTGGGGGTGTGCTGCTAAAATTATTCATGGGGGAAAAAAAAAAGCCTTTTACAACTGAGCCCCATCTTCTCTGGGTTTTCGTGTGTGGCTGATATCTAGAAAGCAGCCTGAGAGGTGCAGTTTTTCTTTCCTGAATGCAGAAGGAGTCTCTTTTTCCATCTGTTGTGGCCTCTCTTTCCATCCTGCTGAGGAGGCAGCGTGTCCTGGCATGGAATCAGTGATCCAGGACAATTCCAGCCGGGCACTGGCACTAACAGCAGCATCAGGAAGGAGGAGAACACCTTGCAGTGTTGCTACTTCAAAATAATATCAGTGCTTACAGCAGCACCCCTCCCTCTGCCTGTCAGAGTGGGCTCCTGGGAGCTGGAACAAGAGAGATAAATAAATAAAAGGAATAGTGGGTGCTTAGAAGGGTTGGTTGTAAAGTCCTCTTGGTTTTTAAAGATTAGTTTGCTCTGCAGGCTCCTGTGGTCGTGGTGGAGGACCTAGACTCGTGTGAGCTTCCTTTTTGGTAAATATTAAAGAGCTGCCTTGTGAAAAGTAGGTGAGAAAGGAGAATGTATCAGTTCAGAGGAATTCTTTGCAGTGAATTTCAGGGGCTGATAAGTCACAGAATCATGGAATCCTAGAACGGTTTGGGTTGGAAGGGGCCTTAAAGCTCATCCAATTCCATCCCCTGCCATGGGCAGGGACACCTTCCATTATCCCAGGCTGCTCCCAGCCCCATCCAACCTGGCCTTGGACACCCTTCAACCTTTTCTCTGCCTCTCTCACGTCTGGTTCTCAAAGGAGCAGGGGCTCACAGGACTGTGCTGCACCCCTGTGAGTGCCCTTGGGTCTCTCCAACTTCCCACACCAGCTCCTGAGCCCATCACGATATTTAAAGCCAGTGTGGCAGAGATGCAGAGCTGTCAAGGATATTTCATGTCTTGCAGCTTCTGTGTGATAGAAAAATGAATTAAAACAGGCTCTTGGATAGCTCCAGGAGTGCACCATCTGGAAAAGATTGGGAGGTGAGCATCCTGGTGATCAGCCATCAGAGGATCCTGCCGGGAACAAGCCCTAGGACGGGCTGCAGCCACAGGAAAGGCAGCAGCCCCCAGACAGAATGAGGCTTTGGGAGTGCTGCTGGTGCTCCCAGAGCTGCTGTTCACAGCCAGGCCAGGCTCAGAGGCACCTCAGCAGCTCCACACGTTCTCCTGCCATGGATCCAGAGGGGAAGGCAGGGCTGCTGTGCAGAGAGGGAAAGGGCTGAAGGGCTCAGATCCGAGAGTGCATAAAGCACCCCAGCACCCTGATACTGCCACAGCTGCACAGGGAGGGGAAGGTTTTGTAGGAAATGCTATCCTGGGGGAGCCAGAAGAGCACAATGTGTGTTTTCAGCAAGAAGGAGATGTCAGGTACAGCAGCTGAGGCTCTGAGCCAGCCAATCGTGCAGGTAAAGGGCTCCCAGCTGCAGCTCTGCAGGAGCCTGCAGTGCCAGGGCCAGCAGCTGCTGCTCAGGCTGTGCACAGACACAGGAGAGAGCAGAGCCCTGCCCCAGCCCTGCTCTCACCTCCCTGCAATCCCACACAACACCCCTGGCAAGCAGAGATAAGGAGGTTCCACGAAATGAGGATTGCTCTGTGTGTGTGCAGGTGTCTCTCCTGTCTCCCCACCTCCCTGGGGCAATACGAGATTTCAGGCTGCAGCTGAAACCAGACCCTTCTTTTCAGTGCAATCCTCTTTGTTCTGCAGTTTAACATTTCCTGCTCCCTCTCAGCAAAGCACAAATAAATCCCGTGGAGCGAGGCTGAGGTGAATGATCAGGGTGAATTCTGTAGGTAGCAGACAGACCTCGGTACCATTTGGGGGGTTTGGGGATTTTTTTGGATGCTGAGCCCAGTTCTGCCTGGATTCCTGTGTGGAAATGACTCCATCCTGCCAGGCAGGTGAACATGCAGCGTGCTGAGCTGCAAGGAGACCACGAGGCTTTCACAAGAGCTCAGCATCAGCCTAATTTTGCTCCCAGTGGCATTGAATGAAGCAGAATTAGGCTGGAGCCGAGCTGCTGAAAGCTGTATCCTATCTTCCTCTTGCTGTAGTTGCCTAAAAATAAGGAGTCCAATTAAATCTACAGCAGTACAAAGTATGAGGGAATGTATAATTAATTTAAAAAAATCAAAGGCTGTCTTACAGCGCTGATCAGCATTTAGCAATGCTGCCAGCAGCTCTTACTCTCTTCATTCTTCCTTTTTAATCAGTGATTATTGTTGTATCTCCTGACAGTGTGATCACATATTCTGGTGGTATTTCAACAACTGCGTTCCCCGGGAACTGTAAACAAACCCACAGGAGGAAAATGAGAGAGGGAAAAATTTATTATCCAGCCCAGCCCTGGTCCTGAGATTTAACTGGAGCCCTGATATCGGTGAAGGATAAAAATTTGCTCGCTGTGATGGTCAAGGCTTTCCTTTGCAGCACAGCCCTGACGAGAAACTAAAAGCTGAGAGAGAAGAAATTGCACGTCCAAGGTCATCTCCCAGAGTTCTCACTCTCCTTATTGCTGTTTTTCTGTATCCAGCACTCCCAAAACCAAAAAGGGGGGTTTTTTTGGTCTGCCAAGAGAGCATAAGGCAGCCACCTGTGAGCCCAGGGCTTCGTCACCTCCCAAATAAGTTTCACACTCGTACTCTGCCCGTGCAGCTGAGGGGAGCTGGAGAGGATGTGCTCCTCACAGTTCTCCTGGCAGGAATCCCCAGGAGCTGCTCTGGATTCACAGCAGATCTCCAGTGACTCCATCTGGGTCCCCCAGAGCAGAATCTGGCTTTTATTTTGGGTGCCAGCTGTTTGTGGGACAACAGCGAGGGAGGGTTTGTGCCACCCTTTTCTGGAGCTTTTTCCCTGGGCTGTGCCCAGATTTCCCCACTTTTTCCTTTATTTAGCAGCATTTCAGGCTGAATCCCTTCCTCTGTGGCACAGCCTCCTGCTACAGAGCAAGGACAGACTTTTGCCTCGAGGAAATTCTGGAGGGAAATCACTCCAAAAGGCAGCGGTGATGGCACCAAGGAAATTCTGGGGGGAAATCACTCCAAAAGGCAGCGGTGATGGCACCAATGTGAGGTGAGCGAGTCCTGTGCCTGTGCCATCACTCCCTTGGCACAGAGACCTGCTCCAGGCTCCCCATGCTCCACTTTCGGGGCACTTTTGCTCTGCTGTGGGTGGCTTTTTCAAAGAGTTCAGATGATTCACGGGGCTGGAAGTGCCTGGAAAAGGAGTGAGGTGGGAGCCCAGACCCAAGGGTCACCTGCTGCCACCTCAGGTTACTGAAATTCCTCCTTCCCTCTGCCTCTTCCCTGCCTCTTGCTGTGCCCCATCCCTTTCTCCTGCACATTTAGCCCACGGATTCCCCCTGGCACTGCCAGCTCCTGCCGTGGGTGATGTTATCCCAGGGCTCCTTCAGCAGCACCGTGGCAAAAATCACGGAGCAAGGCTCTCTGATTAGAAAATAAATCAATGGTGAGAGGTAAAACCATTCCCAGTGAGGTCTCTGCACTTCCCAGAGGGAGGATCTCTCACCTTAAGCCAGGAAAGCAGTTTTTACATATGACTCACCATTTCTTTATCCTCGACTAAATACCTTTTGTAAAAGAGCTGATAAAAATTATTAAGGAAAGATCAGCCACCCCTAAGTGCAGTGAAATTCAGTAGGAAGTTCTATCCCTGCTGTAGGTTGGTGTAGAGCAGCTCAAGGAGGACAAAAAGGGATCTCAGAGTTCTCAAGGGACTTTTATTTGTACAAACATCAGCCCTGGGCTGCGTTCGAGTGTTCTTCTGTCTGTTAAACAAAAAACCCCAAACTTTTCAGTTTGAAGCATAATTTCCTGCATTATTTTAATATTCTGTTCAGTGCATTGCTGAAGGATCACCCCTCCCAATAGATTCAGGGTTCCAGGATCCAGCTCTGCTGCTGTCAGATTTAAAAATAAAGATCTCTACAGGAGGTTTTTTTTTTTATGTAAGGAAGAGTAATTTTTACTTCTCTGCTGCCTTTGCTGACTGGGCACTGGTTTCCAGCTATAGGCTGCTGCTCTGAACTACGCATTTGAAGTTATTTTTGAAATGTGCTATTACCCTGAAGTTGCATCTCTCCCTTTTTGATGCATAATTTAGATTTTAGCCTCTCATAAATTACACGCCTAAGGAACTGCTGATGCTTCTGGGAAAGGAAAGAAAAAAAAACCCAACCCAACAACAATAAGACTGTACAAAGTATTCTTTGTGGAGCCTGTTCTGGATATGAACACATTTATGCTTCTCTGAGTTTTCCCCTATTTTTGTCTGCGGGATGTTTACACAAACACAGAACCTCTATTGTTGGGTGATTCACCAAGATCAGTGAGATCTCATGAATTCTCCCATCATCTGCAGCATGAAATCACAGCTCTTTGTGGGACCCAGATGGACGGATGGAGTAGAGAAGAAATTTAAAGTAAATTTGCTTTTTCTAATGAAGCAGCTTCTTCCTCACAGAGCAGGAAGGCGAGGCAGCAAAACTCAAGATAAACCAGGATTATTAAAGTCGTGAGGGGGCTTGAGTAACTCAATCTCGTGCTGGATCTGGTTCTATTCTGCTGCTTGATGTTGACAAATCCGTTTATTTCTGGGTGCATTTTATCCTCTGCCCAAAATAGAGGTAGGGAGGTCTCTGCCTGTTTCTGCTTTTCTTTAGGTTACCATAGAATTTCTTCCAAAACCCGCTGAAAAAATTCCCAGTGGCTTCCAAATGTCTCTGGCCTCAACATTTCTAATGAAAGGTCTGGGAGAAGTGTACGAAATGCCACAGAACCTGGCTTAAAATTAGTAATGCCAGGTCTGAAGTGAATTAAGACCAGGGAAAAGAAACCTTCTGTTGCAAAACAAACTGAAGATTTCTAAAGGCTCTACGTTGTACCTGAGTAATTGTAACTGAGTTCATCTGTGCTGCTCCTGGGGTTAAGAAGAAGAAATTATTGCCTGAAATTATCTATCCAAGGAAACTTGAGATACAAGGGGGGGATGGAAAACAAAAAAAAAAGTCAAAACCGGGATGTTTTTCTAAGTGTTGGAGGCAACATCAGCAGGTTTTTAAGTGTGTCACTTATAAGGGAAGTGATTCAAATGAAATTAGGCACTTTAAAAAATCAGCAAAGTGTTGAGGACATAATAACCTTTTAAGAATTTTAAAAGCCATTTCACATTCGCATTATTCGAGTTCCTCACTCCTGTAATTTTACCTCTTTTTGTTGTTGTTGTTGCTGTTTTAATGGCACAGCTCCTAATATCAAGTGATTATTTCAGATTCAAGGAGTTTCATTAGAAAAGGCAAAGTCAATCCATATCCTTCCTGTCTGGTGAGAAAAGCTTAAGAAAACAACTTCAGTGTGTCCTAAATCCTTATAGGGAAAAAAAAAAATCTCAAGTTGTAATGTTCTGATAATTAAATCTCACTGTCTTTAAGCCAGGCCCAGGAGCTTCTGTCCTCAGTCAAGCCTTGAGTTTTGCAGATTTCTATCGGAGTAGGCACAGGATGGAGAGAAAAAGAGCTCAGAAACTCCAACCCTCAAACTTTGTGGCAGTTCCCCAAAATTATTACAAATCTCTGGCGGTTTTTTGTGAGGATGTGGCTGATTTTCTGTGTCCCTCCATGCCATTAATAGGGAGAGCTCCAAGAGCATTTTTTGGGGCAATCCACCACTATTTAAAAACCTCCTCACCATATTCAAGTTCCCCTCATTTTCCTCCTCTCAAATCAAGGTGGTTTGAATTATTTCAGACATTTCCCACACAGAAAAGTCGTCCTTGAGGTTTTTTAAAGCCTTTGGCCTCCTGCACCAGCTGTAGGACCTTTGCTAAAACCAGGAATCCAAGATCCTGGATAAAAGCCAAACCAGTGACAGCCTCACACCTTGTCCAAATCCACGAGGATTAAGCACTTTATGTAGCCTGAAAAATCAACTTTTCCCCTGTCTGAGAGCCACACATTCCCAAACCCAACACTCAACTTTTGTCAGCGTTGAGGAGAAGGTGAAATTTTCCAACTCGGATTTATTTTTAGGGAGCTGGGGTTTTTTTGATGACAACAGAAAGGTTCTCCTCGAACATTTCAGCCCTTGCCTTGCCTTCGTGATGGAAATTTGGGGTTGCAGGGGGTTGCTGGGGGGTCACCTGGAGGCAGGTTGGGCTTATGATGCCCCAGGCTACCCCTGGGAGAAGAAAGGTGACACCCCCAAACTCCACCAACACAAAGGGGCTGGGATTTGCTTCAAAAGGACTCAAACAATAACCTTTCAATGGATTCCATCACTTCCGTAATCAACAAAACACGATTCCCTCTCTGGCTTATCTGGGTGCCAAATCCTGCAGCCTGCAGTACAATGGTTGCATTGTTCGAGAAGGCTGCGGGGCTAAAATGTATTTTGGTAACTGCTGCTCTTTAGAACACCATTGTCTGCTGAGTTATTCCAGAGGAGCATTAACTCCTTCCAGCCACAGGAACCTCTTCTAAGAAGGCTTTTATTTATTTTTTTTTTCCCCCCCTACTGAAAGGAACCTAAACCTGGGACTCTCAGTGTTAGATAACATGTAAATGATGGTGAGTCATAGTGGAAAACCGTAGATAAAAATTGCACAAAGGCTTATTTAAGCTCCATCTCATGATTTCTTCCCTGTGCATGAGCGTGTGAGATGTACTCACACACACACTCCAGAATAATGCTACTATTTGTCCATCCCTCTGCCCTGCAGCTGCCTTGGAAGAGATGAGATCCAGAATAAAAATGTACTTGCATATTCATATTCATATTCATTTCCATCTCACATTCCCCACCGAGGCACGAATGAACCCTGAGCCAGCTTTAATCACTGGTACATTTGTGACAAAACACCCCAATTCCCACAGTTTTCCTCATGGAAAAGCTTGCTGGCCTTTTTGCTGGATTACTAATGGGATATTCCTGCTTTACAGCCTGGGAAACAGGCAGCTGCTGGGTGATCCCGAGAACCCAGAGGGTTGGGGATGGATTCCAAGGGATGGTTTCCCAGATTTCAATTCCTTGAGCTAAACAAGGAGCACACAAGGCTAAAGAACTGCTTGGAAAGAAAGTCAGGGCAGGCAGAAGATCTGACTTGTGGCAGGAAGCACTGAGAAGAAGGTGCTGGGTTTTTTTCACTCTGTGCATGTGGTATTTCTGTAATTCAAGCTGCAGCAGCAGCCAAGCTCTGAAAACAAACCCAAAAGAAGAGCCAAATATGTCAGTTGGAGTTGGAGAGCAATTCCAGCAGTGACTGAGACTTTAAGGATGGGAAATATTCCTTTCTCCTGAATCAGGAACCTGTGTGAAGTCCTCTGCTAAGGAAACATCCAGAGAGGAGAGAGAAAACAGCTTGGCCAAAACAAAAGATTTTCATTTCCGAAGGACACAGGTTGACAAATAAGTGCCAGAAACCGTGGCTGGATTTCTGAGAAAGGCTGAAGAAGTGCATTATATTGAGGAGAAGGAGTTTCCATCTTACTCATCCTGCCCAGCTCCCCACAGCCCAGAACTGTTCCCGGTAGGATCCTTTTATTTCTCTCCCCAGCTCAGTGCTGGGAGGCTGAAGGAACAGGGCCAGCCGACCTCACAATTAGAAATGTTCTTCCTAATGCTCCCCTGCAATTTGTCTCTGCTCATTTTCATGCATTAGCCTTTATGAGCTTCACGAGGCCACCTTAATTGCATTCCCTTCTGCCTGCTCAGGGAAGGATTTTTTCTCTCTCTTTTTTTTTTTTTTTTTTTTTTTTGTGTTGTTTTGAAATTGAGTTTTGGAGGCATTCACAGGATAAACGGAGCCACACTCGANCCTGGGAGCAGGGAGCTCTGGCAGGGATCATCATCATCATCATCATCATCATCCCTCGTGGGGAACAGCACTGGGTGCCAGTCCCACGTCCCTGCCACGGGATGCTCCAGCCAGGGCTGGGATCACAGCCCTGTCCCTCGGACAATGCCCATTTCATTCCTTCCACTCACTCAGGGCAGCTCTGGATTTCCCTGCTTTGCCCACAGCTCCCTCCTGGAGGTACCTCAGCAAAGTCTTGGTGATTCTTTTCTTCCTGAGCACCTCAGCTGGGATTTTCATGGGCACCCAGAGGTGGGAGCTTCCCAAATCCCAAGCACTTTGCTTTGCCAAGGTCTGCCTTGCTCCACTTCTTCAGCTTCCTCTGAAAACCCCAGCCCTGAAAGAATTCCTGAGTCAGAGCTCATCTGTAATGTCCTGGAAAGGAGCTCAGTAACTTCCAGAGGGAAATAACCAGTGTTGTGTGTCACAAGGGCTAATATTCCTGTTTTTTTAGGAATATTATGGATGGACAGGGTGCAGCCCTGCACTCCCACCTCTGTGCAGGATGAGGAAAGCAAACCTAAATTTCCCCTCTTTCAACTTGAAAAAAAAAAAAAAGTCCGATTGCCTGCTAAGAATTTTTCCTCACAAATTCAATTCCCAACCATTTTTAGGAGAGGAAACAGAAGGCTGAGAAGTGTGGCAAAAAGGGAAAGTGAGGGTTGAGGTTTGTCATTTGCTCCTGCAGCAGGAGGGTTTGCACTGCAGTGCTGAGGTGAGTGATGGATGGGGGGAGAAACGGGCACCTAAATTTGGGTTCATTAAGGAACATTCACAGGGCTGGAATTCCGGCTCAGGAAGGATTTTTGAGTTTTGGCTGCAGACAGATGAAGTTTCACGGGAAGAAAACAGCCACAAGGACCCCACGGAAATGATCTGGTTTAATGCTTAAATGAAAAGGGGAGAAGCCAAGAGCCTGACAAGCTGCCTGAGAGCTCTCAGCAGCATCTCCCCAGCGGGACAGGGCCAAGCTGCTCTTGTATTGTCACCAAATGCCATTTGCAGGGTGCTTAACTTTGATCAGGACCTGCTTCATTGTCTGCATCAGGCTCAGGAGCTCAGAAGACCCAAAAAGCGCCTGTGCAGAGCAGGGGGGAGATGGAAAGGCTAAAGGCTGCTCTAACCACCAAGTACCAACTTCATCCCCCACCCACCTCCCACACACGACTAGAAATAACTTGAAATAATTTATTTAAGCGTGTCTGTATCGCAGTTACGTCTTTAATGACTTAAAGGGACGGCGTTTCGCTTCGGAATAAAGGTGGATTTTCCATCGTTTGAGGGGAAGCGTCGCTCCCGCACCCAATTTCCTGAGCATTTCTGGATGTTTTGCAGCGCTCGGAGGATTGAACTCCAGGCTGCTGTCTCAGGTAGTCATTACCCTCATTACCAGAGAGAAAACCACAGCACAAATGGGTTCAGCAGCTAAACTTAGCACACAGTAATTCAGTGAGAGAACAAGGAACACGGTAATTCTCCCATCCTGCTCGCTGAATATTAGAAGGAAAAAAAAAAATACATCTCATCTTCCTTCTGCTCCTGCCGTTTGTTGCCTCAGGCATTGTCTTTTTGTGGATAACAATCCGTTCAGGGCAAAGAGTTAAGGAGAAATGTGTGTGGCAGAGTGCTGGGGCATCATTTGGGAAGGAGGAGTAGAAGGAAGCACACAGAGTAAAATTTCATGTTGGAATTACCCAGGCTCTTTGGGGATGGAAGCATCTGACTGAGTCACATTCTGAATGTCACTAATTTGGTGAAGAGTTCAAACGCCTGGAATTGTCTCTCCTTTTCCCTAAAGACTTTTGCCTCGATAACAGCCACAGTTTGGTCCAGCTGCTTCCAGGAAATTCTGATTTTCATCAGTTTAGCATATCGGTACATCTGTAGAACTAATTTGGGTTTTATCAGCAGAGGAATATCCTTGAATGTGTTTTGTTTTTGTTTTAATGAGCTCCACTCATTTTGACCTTGCAAGTGGGCAGGAGAGCTGATAAAACCCAGCTTTTGCTGTTTTTACCACAACATGTTGACAGAATTGTGAGAGACAAAAAGAGCTGAAAGACCCAACTTGGTGGTTTCTGTGCTCACGGCTTGGTGGGGACAGCACACCCCAAAAACAGGAGAGGATTTCAGCTCATACTTTTGGCCTCATTTTCCCCATCCCCCTGAATCATTTAGGTTGGAAAAGACCTGTGAGATCACCGAGTCCAATCCTTCCACCAGCAATGCCAGGCCACCACTGACCATGTCCCCAAGAGCCACATCCACCGTGACTTTTATAATTCCACCTGCTCTTTTCTTCTGGATTAAAACGATTATTTAGTGCGTGGCATCCACCCAGGGGTTGGAACAAATGATCCTTAAGGCCCCTCCCAACCCAAAGCAATCCATGATTCCGTGACTCTGGAGCAGGCACAAGTCTGGGATGCATTGGGGGTGTCCCCATGTGAACATAATTCCCCTCAGCCTTTGTGGTCTGCCCCCGAAATGTGACATTTGGGGAGTCCTGCCCCGTGAGTGTTTCCTCCTTGTAGCTGAGTAGGAAACACTCAAAGAACCACTTCCTGTGCTGTCAGTGGGGCAGGATGAAAGGCGCTGTGAGTTTTGCATTTCTCTGAGCCCTGAAACCCTCAGCAGAGAGCAAACAGCACATGGCACTACCATTTTGTCACCAGAGGGAATCTCCTGATCTTTAAAGCACCATTTCCCCCTATTTACAGTGCAGAAAAAGCCAATTACAGCCCCCAGGCTGACAATTCCCAACAACTCCTCAAACAGACCCAAAATCTAGTTTTCGAGGAGTTACAGAAATGCTCTTTTAAAGGCACAACACCTGAGCAGGGTGTCAGCTCACATTTCATCTCGCCTGGGACGAAGCAGAAAGCACGGAGGCAGTCAAGCCCTGGCAGCCTCCGAGTCTCATCCTGCTTCCCTTCCCCATCCTCGGTGGCAGATGGCAGCTTTGCAGGGGTGTTAAATCTGCTCATAACTAATGGGGTGTTGTTTCTTCGAATGCTCCATCCTTTTCCACGGGAACAAACCATCCATCTTCACTAAAACACGGCACAACCCAACAGTCAAGAGACTAAAATGTGACCGGGGGTAAAAAAAAAACCACACCAACTTAAAAAAAACCACACCACCTACATCCCCCCAACCCCCTTTTAAACAAACAGGGTTGTTTACTATATTTTCTCGTGTCTTCTGTCAGTTTGAGAGCTGAACCCTGTGTGCTGTTCACAGCCAGGATGCCCAGGAATGCTGAAATGTGCGGGGTGAGAGGTGCCCTGACTTCCTTCAGGCCTGGAGCTGCTGTTTGTTCAGAGGATAAGGCACAATCCCTGCCCTGAAGTGCTCACAGCTGAAACAGAGGATGGATGAACAGCCCAGGGGACAGAGGATGGAATAAACTGTACTTGGGACCTCCTGGCTCCTGGAGGGAGCAGGTCAGATGCATTGTGTAGGTCTCAGACCTGATTTTGTTAAGTTTTCCACTCCCAAAGCAGTGAGGTTTCTGCTGCAGCACCATCATTTTGGATTTCCCCCTTTTCCCTAAGTTTTGGCTGTGTCTGGGAGGGTCCAGCTGGCTGAGAAGCCACCAAGGAGGTAAATCCAGAATGGCTCCAGCTGCTGTGTGGGATTGAAAGTGAAGCTGGAACCAGGAGCTTGCAGCACTCCTAAGGACAGGGGGATGGGGATTTGGAGAGCAGCTTTCACCCAGGACACCCCACTCTGCACCCTCAGGGTGTCCCCCCAACACCCCCATCATGCAGTGCTGTGAAATGTTCTGAGGTTTTTGCATCAAACACTCTTTTTTTTCAGTGGAATTGTTGTTAAAAAAAAATAGAGGGGCTTTCTATGGCAAATATTGAGAGTTCCAGACGCCCCAAAGGCCAGGGTAAGACGTGTGCAGGATGTGTGACTGGGGGTTGGGTGGGGGGAGCCAGCGGTTATAAAACTGCCCAATATCTGGTCACTCACATGACTCTCAGCTTTGCTCCAGAACTGAAAATCGAGACCTTGTTTGTGTGACTCTTTTTCCATCCCGTCAGCAGCTGAACCTTCTGTCACCTCTGACCGCTGCACCTGCTCAGAGCAGAGCCCCCAGAGCAGCCTCCAAACGCTGCTGAGCCTTGAGGTGGCCCTTGGTCAGATGTGATTCTGCCCTCCCAGGCCTGCAGGGAGAAGTTTTGGTTTTAATCCCAGCATCTGGTGTGCATTTGGTCGCAGAATAAAGGTTCATTCATCCCACCACGTGCAGATCTTCACCATCAAAGCTCTTCTGCCCAAACCCATCTGGGTGGACTCCTCATCTCCACACTCCTGCTGCTGTCCCTGAACTTTTTTTGGCCTCTCATAATTTTCCTACAAGCTGTGGTCAGGGAAAATCCTCTTGCCACGGATCTGTTGAGAAGGAAGAGGGGTAGAAGGCAGCTGGCTGAAGTCCCTGGTGGACAAGCTCTTGGAACAAGCTCTGTTATCAAGTGTCAGGACAAATGAACAAACAAAAGAGGCACCAACCGGATGGAAGGAGTTCTCCTGCCCACGTCGCAGACACAGCAACACCTTGATCTGCCACCAAGTGAGAGCCCAGCTGTTTATCCCTCTCAGTCACCTCTGGAAGGCTGTGACCTCCCCTCCCAGGCTGGAGGAAATCAGGTGGCCGGGATCCCAGTGATTCCACAGCTTGGTTCTGCTTCAGCCTCCATCACTGCAGGGCTGATCCCGAGGTCCTCCCAGCTCCTGGCAGATGTCAGCTCATGTGGGGCTCCTTTCATCCAGGGAACGGGGCAGAATTTCCTCCCAGTATTCCTGTATTCCTCCCAGAATTCCCAGTATTCCACCTCCAGTTAACTGTTATCACTCATCCAAGAATTAGCTCAGCTAAGAATCCAAGGAATTGGGCACTGGGATTTGCTTGCATCATGCTGCACCATGACTCTGTAAAGTGGTTTATAACTCTGCTCATCCCAGGGCTGGCTCAGAGCAGAGCCACATGACTGCTCTGCCTGATAATGGCTCGCTCCTGCTCTTGCTGAACAATTTCTGGGGTGTTCCACCAAGGCTGGCTTCAGAGGATTTGACAGTGAGGTGTGACACAGCCACCCTGGCAGCCAGGAGAGCAGGGGAATACCGGGCAGATAAGGCTCTCACACTGAAATGTTGAGATAATTTTTTGATCTAAAAGGGAGAAGGGGGATTTCCCACTTCTGCTAAATGCCTTTTGGCTTCCCATCAAGAGGGAATTGAGCTCAATAATACCCACCAACCTCTTGCTTGCACTAACTTGTGTCCTCAGATCTCTCCTTTTCCTTCAAAAATCACTAAGATTGAGCTCTAGATTCTAAGTTGTGCCTACTATGATTTAATTATGAGTCAGATCTCTGCTCCCATTGATTTTATGTGTCTTTGCAATATTATCTTCGAAATCTGTGTCACACTCCTGCCCTCAGCCTGGTACCTGATGGGCTCACAGCAAAGAAATACCCAGCCCAGATGAACCATGGCTCTGTTAAAACCTCCTGCAGGCCAGGATTTAAATCTGTCTGACCCAGCTGTCAAAACTCACACTAAGATTAATAACTGAACTCTTCCAAAAGCATTTAAAAGAGCTAAGGCCATGTCCATGCTTTCTCCCAGGCCTCTCAATAAAAATATAAAAGCAGCACCCACACAAGTGTCTGAGGAATAGAGGGCTTGGATATCTTTGGGGAGAGAGGGAAAGCAGAAGTTTGACTTTATTTTGCCTCTCTGCTGAACCTGCTAAACTCAGGTTTGGATGCTTCTAGATGTGTTGAAGCCACCTAAAATAAAAGCTCAGGAGCCTTGGGCATCCTCTGGAGTCGATGCAGGTGGTTATTCAGGCAACCTGAGATCTGAGCTTCAGAGTTTTTGTGCTTAAAACCAGCAGCAAACACAGTTGAGTGCTTTTAAGATGATGCACCGAGTGGTGGGACTTACGCTGTGGGTAAAGTATAAATGCATTAAGAAAGGGAAATTAAAATTGGGATTGGCTAACAGAAATGTTAGCAACTGTGCAAAGTTGAGATTTCATTCACCAAGCTCCTACGAGTGTGGTCAGCAAGACCCACAAATATGTTGTAGGACAGGTTTGTGTTTCCAGTGGCAGCCTTTGCACACGATTTCCTTGGGGCTGAATCATTTCACCCCACAGACCCTCCACAACAATTCACTGCGTGATTAAGGTGCATTTTCCAGTCTTCTTACGTGATGTTTGTCATCAGCCTTCAGGTTCTTTTTCCAAACCAACAAGCTCTCTTGGTTTCTGCTTCTAATTCTGATGGTTT
>VZRV01005754.1:303179-320284 GCA_013398115.1 Falcunculus frontatus | reverse complement strand
GCCTTTTGTTCCTTCTTTCATCTTGGGGTGTTTGTGGTCGGGGGGGGGGGGGGGAAATAAAGAAGAAAGCAAACCACACAGTGGCCACAAGTGGCTGCTTAACTTCAAATATCCATTGTAGGAACACTGTGTACGTGTGGATAAATGTGTGCAAATGCCTGGATACATATATATATATATATAATAGAATTTTCTGTGTATTTTTACAGCTACCAGCCCTAAGGAACCTCAGGGATTTTCAGCTTTACAGATCTGTTGTGTTTGGAGAGATTTTTAAGTGCCTCAGGATGTTTTGGGGGAGCTGGGGAGTTGCAGAAGTGCAGCAGAGATGGAAGAAGCCATTTCCTTTGCCTCCCCAGGTTCAGAAGTGCACAAACTGCCCCTGTGCTGGGTCCTGACAGCTTCCCTGGGACTGGGAGGAGGCAGAGCAGGGAGAGAACCCAAACACCGGTGCTTGGGTGGAAGAAGGGACCTTCACTATCTTCTAGACACCCTCTTACAGCTTGTAAAGATCCTGGAGACACAGAAAAGCCAGAAGTGATCCAAGAAACCAGAAGAACACGACTTACAAGAAGTCAGGGCAGTTTTAAAACTTGCACACTTCAGGAGAGGGAGAATTATTGGTGCTCTCCTTTGAGTGCGTCACGAAGAGCAGGGGAGAGGAAGACACAAAAATCCTGGATTTCAGCATTTCTTTTCACCTGAGGTGGGCCAGCAGTGAAATCACCTGTCAGCAGAGCAGTGCTGGCAGCAGAGCTGACCCCAGACACAGCCACTGCTGGCAGATTTACAGCTCCACACTGCTGACCTCTGTTTCCTGCCCCAAGCAGGAGCAGTTTCACGCTGTGCTCTGTCTGACGCTCCCGGGAGAGGGAAGCGATGGAAAGCAAGCCAGGGGCTGTGTTTCTGGGATGTGTTCAGTGCTCTGAGCCACCACATCGGGGGAATACGAGGTTCTGCAAAAGCAGAGACCGTGAGAAGGGAAAAAATCTGTACAAAAAGCCCGGCAAAGCTGAGGAGCTCGGCTGGGAAGCGTTAACGTGATGGGAGGAAAGGTGGCCACGTGTCCCCAGTGATGCTGAACGACCTCCATGGGGAGGGACGTCCTCTGCAGCTGCCTGGGAGGTCACAGTGGCCATGGCCACCTCCACATGTGCTCTTCTTGTTTCCCCAAACCTCTGCAAAGGTGTCCCCTGGCACGGGGAGCCTGCTGGGGTGACATTGGCCTGGAGCTGGGTGCTCACAGGGGTTCAGGAACCTCCTGGGAGTCAAACCCAAAGTTAATTCAGTGCTCCCTGCAAACTTTAACCGGTCCCAGTAAAGCACAGCACCCTCTGAGACCCGGAGGGTTGGGTATTTGCTGGGTGGAACCATTTTGAACACGTGCAGAGTGGGGAAATGACTCTGTTCTTAACCAGGCTGTGCTCAGCTTGCTCAGGGAGGCAGAAACAACATGTTCCTTCACCTCAGTCTGTGCCATTCACTGAGATCAATGGCACGTAAATATATGTTTAGGGCTTTCTTCAATCAGAACCTAAAAGTCCTCCTCTGCAGGCCCCAACAGGTCCCATTCAGCCACCAGCACAGGAAATTCGTTGTCACCAATTACTGCAAACATTTACACGTTCCCTCCCCAGCCTGGCCCTCTGACCAGCTGAACCCTGCCAATCTCCTGGCCAGGCTTATCACATTTCCAGAGCTCACTGGGATATCAGCAGCACACAAGCCAGGCAGGAAAATCAATGCTTCCAAAGGCTGATGAATCCGAGGGAATGATTCCTCTTCAAGGCAGCGTGCTCTGAGCGAGGCCGGACAAAGGGAAGCTCTGATAGCGATTGATTTTTGAGGGAGAGGAGCTGCGTCTGTGGCTGGGCTTGAAAATGAGTTGTTTAAAGGTAAAGGCAAATAAAATCCATGCTGGCTCGGGGAAGGTGAGTGTGGCTGTGCAGAGGGTGCAGTGATGAGGCTCCATCTCTAATGAGGAGAATTGAGAGGGGCTGTGCTGCAGACACTGAAGTGCTGTGCCGTGAGAAAGGAGATGGGGAGAGCTGATAACGAGAATGAAGGACTTCCTTTGATTATTGCCTCTTGTTTCCTATAATGCAATCTACATCTCCAAAGAAAGCTCTCGTGTTAGATGTCAGATCCCCCTGCCTCCTCCGTGTGGTTAGAAGATCTTAAGCAGCAGTATTGAAAGGGAAAGGTTAACCTGAGTGAGGTAGAATTTAAACCTCTTTCTTTTTTTCATGAATTATAAGATGCATGAATGCAACGTAACACCACAGGTACAAGAGGAGCCAGTTCAAGATATACAGCCAAATCTGGCAGGCAGCAGAGTGCAGAACTTGGCTGTGGGAGCAGCCAGAAGAGTGCTGAGAGAATCACTGAGACCGAACAGGAGGGGAA
Source organism: Falcunculus frontatus (assembly GCA_013398115.1). Taxonomy (NCBI): domain Eukaryota; kingdom Metazoa; phylum Chordata; class Aves; order Passeriformes; genus Falcunculus; species Falcunculus frontatus. The sequence goes on along the minus strand of VZRV01005754.1, from coordinate 317,878 downwards.
GGAATTGTTGTCTAGATGCCTGAATACTTTTTAAAATCAAGCCCCAAATCACCACTGAAAACAACTACTGAATCCCCAGATCATGTCAGACATCCCATCCCAGGTTGTGTGCCCAAACTGGGCTGGTAATCTGGCTTTGGACAAAGGACAGGCTCAGTTTGCCACGAGCAGGTGCAGATTTTGGGTGCTTCCATCGCAGTTGCGGAAGGGTTTTTGAGGAGGGCGGGGTGGGAGCGCTCACACACGCCTGCTTTGCCATGTTGAAACCCGAAAAATTGACAGCCAGTTTGGAAAACAGAAGCTCCATCCTTCTGTCCTTGCAGCTCCCCTCGCTGCGAAGGGGGGATGGAGATAACACTTATCACCCTGCTGATGGCAAAAACGCTGCCGGAAATGTCTCTGCCTCCCTCAGCCCGCCGTGGGTGGCAGAACAGTCACAGCTATTCCAGGGCAATGCCTGTGCTCCAAACCCCGTTCCTTCACGAGGAGGTGAGGGCCATGGGCACAGCAGTGGGCAGAGCCAGAGGATGGAATTGCATGTTTCACACCAAACAGGATGCGCCAACACATCAGAGAAAAACCCTCCCTGATGAACACCCGAGAGGAAATTAAATTAGAGCCTCTAACCCCGATCACCAAACGGGGCAGTTCTCATGTGGGATCAGCAAAGGGCTCCCAGCAAAGCCCCACCCTGCGCTGGATTTAAAACCAAAATTGTTCCGAGGCCGTATATATTAATCCCAGTTCAAACCAACGGGGCTGCTCATGTGTTTGAACTTGAGCAGCACCTTTGAACCCCTCGCCAGGTTGGCACCGAAATCCATCCTGGGCTCCTCCCCCGAGGTGGGACCCACATGTGGGGACCTGTGTGTGGCTGCTGGGAGCGCGCTCTTCAAAGGGTGGAGTTCCCTCTGCCAAACTTTGCCCTAAACTTCAAAAACCACGGGGATGTTTATCCCTTAAACACCCCTCAGCAGCTCCCAAACCCGGCTGGGATGCTGCTGATATTCTCTGCTTGTTTTACCACCACCACCACCACGAAAGCCACAGTTTTCAGGAATTTTCACTGCAACCAAAAACTTGTCTCTGCTTTGACTCATACCTTGAAGCAAAGGGACAATTATCTAATCACAACATTCAATCCCGTTTTCGTAAGCTCATCTAAATTGTTCAACTGCTTCAGTTACTTCAGTGATTAGAGAGATATTCCACAAATAAACTGCCTGCGTGCTCCTGACACTCAAAACTAACGTGCTGCAAGCAAGGGGAAGATAAAGCAGCATGGAAAAAGGATTCCTTCCTCACCATCGCTTACACCCAGCCTAAAAAACCACAAAACTTCATGTCTATTACCGAAATGAAAGTCACATCAAAGGTCCTGAAAGATTTGGGGATGTGCTGCAGTAAAACCGAAATAATAAGCCAGTGGGTGGAAGGCTGAGGTGGATGCCTGGAACAGCAGCTAATTTCCACCTAAGAGCACATTTTGGGGTTATTTATGGCCTGATGGCAAACCCACATCACCCAGCTCCAAAGCCAGCGCTGCCAGAGACTCTCTGTGTCCTCAGGCAAAAACCTTAAAATGCTTTCATGCTCTTGGGGAGGTGTTTAATTTGCAGAGACACGAAGCATCCCCCAGCCAAGGTTTCCCAAAGTGGCTGCTGACTTCAGCTCATCCATTCTGGACTTCCACAAAGGCCTTGGTTTCCAGACACAGCCAGGCCCTCAGGTTTCATAATTAGTTCCTTTCAGCGAATAAACCCCAAACCCCAGCAACACAACTTCCTCCTGTGTGCTGCTACGTTAGATTTTTAGGGGATTTTTTTTTTGGCTTTTGGTGATTCAAGAGGGAATCCTGCCCTTTTTGTGGTCCAGACACAACTCCTGTGCCCCATCACTATCACAGCTCGCATCTTTAATGGGTTTATCCTCCAGAACACCTGTGAGACAGGGAGTTCCTGCACTCCTGAAGCCAAAAGAAGGCAGCACCCTGCACTTGGAGCTGGCTGTGGCTCAAGGAACCAAGGAAGATGCTCCTTCTGCCCTGGTGGCTCAGTTGTGTTGCTCATTTCAGCTTCCTGTGAGATCTGACAAGGTTTTCCACTGACTTTTCGCTGTCAGAAAGGGTAAAACAGTCCCTGTGAGTGTCTTCCTCACTCCCACAGAGGTACAGAAAGGTTTTGGGTGCTGGGTTTGGGTTGGGTGCTCTGGCACTCTCTTCTCTCATCCCTCCCCATGCCTGCACAGCCCCCTTGGCTGTGAGGAGGGGCTGAGGTGACATCTCTGCCCTAAAACAAGCTGCTGACAGTGAATATGTAAAATTCCTGAGCTGTCATCCAGGGAAATCCCACGACACCTCAGCAAGCTCCTGGTCCTCTGGCTAAAAAGCAGCAGTGGCAGCAATTACGGGAGAATTTTATCTCCATTTGTCACGGAGATTGGTGGGGGCTGAGCAGAGGGAGGAATTATTAAGACACCGCAATCCTGTTCCCATGCTTTGGCATCTCAGAATTTATTTCCAAACCCAGCCCTGCCAGCCTGGCCTCAGGCTCTTTGGGGATGACATTTCTGTGAAAGATTCTTCATTTCCTACCTCCTGCTGTCAGATTTTCTCTGGGCAGCCCCGGCCCTGCCCTTTTCAAGTTCCCTTTGCTGCAGATGGGAACACCAAGAACGAGCACAGAGATCAGCAGCTGGCCCCTGGAGCTGCCCAGGAGGAGATGAAAAGGATCTCAGCAGGCCCCATGCCCTCGGTCAGGCTGAGTCACAGCAGAAACCTGGCAGGACACAGCCAGGGCCAAGATCACAGGGTGATGAACAAGTTCCCTCCACGTGGGATGAGCTTCCAGAGGAGTTCCAGGCTGTGCCAATAAAAGCTGGCAAATGTTGATAGGAACGTGTGAGTCCAGCTGAATCCCACTCTGCACTTCCAGCACATCGTCCTTCCCCCTGGAATTCCCGAGGGATGAAAGCCCTTCGATCTCAGTGAGGATGAGCAGCTTTGGGGCAGGAAGTGGAGGGAGATGGAAAAGATGCATTGATCCCCAAAGTCAGGGTGTTTGTAGGGAGTTAAATCCTCTCTGAGACAGCATCTGATGGGCTTCTTTGGGAAGCTGGATGATGAAATGAAGAATCCTCATAAAGCCTGACCTTCCCATGCAAGTAGAAAATTCTACCTCAGGGAGCAAACAGGAAATACCAGGGGGGAGCAGGTCATTTCCCCCCTGCAAATTGCACTACTTTTACCAAATCTAAGAAATGCTTAAAAATCCCCCCATAGAGCTGGTTTCAGGTTGGTGTGAGGGGCTCTGATTGTGCAGCTCACCCCACACAGACCTCAAGACAGAGATTAACTGATGGCTGAGCAGGACAGAGGATGGATTCCCCTGTGTTTGCTGTGGTCCTGGAAGGCAGCAGCTTCAGCTGTGCTGAGCCATCACACACTGTGGGGCTCTGTGGGTCCTTCCTGACTCTGCTGTGCTTGGCTGATGTGTCTGAGACCCAAATAATCAGGGTTTTCATGGATCCAGCTGCCTGGGAAAGCAGGGTTATGTGCCCCAGCTCCAGGCAGAAAGCTGGAGCCACTATTTATAAAACACTCCACGGCCCCACTACATAAATGTGCTGTCAAACACCTGAGGTTTATATTTTCCTTCCCAGAGGCTTTGGTACTGACTCTTATTTACGCCCAGGCTTTTTTGCATTCCCTGAACGGTATAAAATCCTCATTTCTCTAAAGGAAACTTTGCCAGCAGTGAAAGTTGGGTTATTCCTGGGGAAGATGCTCAGCTGCTGTGTGTTATTATTGCTCCAACAAAGGAAATGGTGCTGGGCTGATTTACACTGCTGGGAGGCTTTGCCCTTCAGAGCACAAATGCATTTATGATACAGCCATGAAGAGACTGTAAAGGGAACAGAAATGTGATTTGTAAGGTGCAGCTGTAAACTCCATTTACTCCCAGGCTTGCTCCTGCTGCCCGTGGACTGGTGTGAATATGAACCAGCTCCAAATCTGGGTTAGTTGGAGATTTCTTTGAATGGAGCTTGGGAGAACTGGTTTATCCCTGGCTAATATATTGTGATCTGACACTTACTGGGGCTTGGCAGCTCCTCTCTGAAGGAAATATCGATTGTGAGGCACAAATCCAATATAATTGTAGAACAAGGGAGCAGGACATCATTGACACCACTTAGAGCCCGCAGCTCTGGAGAGCCCTTTGTCTCGAGTGGATGGCAAATGTTAATTAAGGTGCCCTCTCTGGCATCAGGAGCCTTGATGTATTGTCTCAGGCCGCATTTTTCTGTCTGTAAAATGGGAATGGTGCTTATCTGGGAGTGGCTGCTCCTCACAGAGCCCTTCTCATGCAGCTGTGGATTTACCCATCAATCTAACTCGCTGTAACTATGGGTAACCACTGGCAAAAAAGGGATTTTGGAGGCAACGCTGGGATCAGGGCCTGGCTGCTTCCTCTGTGGCCTCTCCCCATCTTCTCCCCTCTAGAGGCTCCTTCTGGCTCTATTCAGTGTCAGCTCCTGGAGCAGGGAGAATGTTTAACCTTTCCTCCACGGCTATGGGACATAAAAATCAGGTTTCTGCTCACTGGGGCCATACAGGGGAAAAATGATCACAGGGGTTTCATCTCAGCACCAACTCAGGGCTTGAAATTTGCATCACGAAACTGCAAATCGCTCTCGGTTAAATGGGGAACAGCTTAGAAGAAAAACAGCACCACCTCATCAATTTCAGGTCTTCCCAGTGCCATTTAATGCCTGCTTGGGTGGAAATGTTTGGGACATCTCGGTCTCAGCCCTTCCAGCACGTGCTCAGGGGCTTGGATGAATTAGCCCATTAATGGGATGAGTCGTGGAAGAACTCGTTGGATTTCATTAAGCAGAGGGGAAAGAAAACCGTCATTTTTACAAATCAGGAGATGAGAAATCTCCCTGAAAACACCCCCAGCTCTACACTGGCAAATTATGTCACAGTCAGCAGCCCCAAATGATTAATTCTGCACAACCATGAAGAGCAGAGCACCAGTAATATGTCATGAAAGGGTGAAAAGTGGCACCTGCCTTGTGTTTGAGAATGGCAGGGGGTGATGGGTGTGAGTGAAGCACAGTTAAAACCCCTTTCCATGCCAGGCTGTGGGTGTCTCTCCGAGTTCCCAGTCCCTGGGTGCAGCAGAGGGCAGAAATCCCAAGGTTTGCTCAGCCACATCCTTCCAGCAGCATTCCCAGGGCCTTCTCCTGCTGACAGGGACTGGCCTGCAAGGGGCTGGCAATGCCAGAATTCAGCCTCAAGGGCACAGATTTGGTGTCTGGGGAAAGCAGAGACATCAAACACATCTCCTCTCCCTCATTCCAGGCTTCATTTAGAATTACTGGGTTTCTGTTTAAATTTTATTCAGGTCCTGACCGTACCTGCAGGGTATTGTCACACCTGCACATGCAGCTGTGTTCTTTTGGGAATCTTTGTGAGGAATGGGAATTCTGAGGCTTCCCAGGGAATGGAGGAGAACTCCTGCTCCCCAGCTGTGTGGGGCTGGTGTCTCTTAGCTCTGTACCACGAGTTGGGGGTGTTCAGGAGTACCTCAAGTGTTGGAGTCCAAGGCACGCCTCTGGCTGCCGTGGGAGGTCAGGACATGCCTTGGGCTGTCCTGGGTGGTCGGGAGCCCCAGCAAGGGGGTCCCAGACCCTGGTAAAAAGCTCAGAATAACCCTGTCTTTGACCTTAGCCCATGGGAAAAGTTACCAACATTACAAGAATCAGTGCAAATCACGAGAGTGTAAAAATAAGTAGTGGTTTGGTATTTTACAGGGTTAAAAAGTAGATTTTAGGATTTTTAATATGAGGATGAAGGGTTTAAGATGGAGGATTTTGGGTGTTGCCTTGTTCTTCTTCTTCTTCTCCTCCTCCTCCATGTTCTCTGGTAGTAGTGGCACAAAATGATTGGTAGAATGAAAAAGAGGTAGAAATTACGTGTCTAGAATAGGTGCAAATTAATTGGTATAAAAGAGTAAATAATAAATACGTTGTGAAGAATGGTTGGACCTTGGAAAGGGCACAAAAAGGACAGGGACGGCCCAAGACTGGGCAGTCCCCGCTTGGTTTGGGCTGGCATCAGACGTGCAGCTGGAGCTGAGAGCAAGTTAGAGATGAGAAGAAATAAACATCTTGAAACAACATCTGCAGGCGTCTCTCTTCGGACTCGAGGTAAAACATCCCAGAGGTGAAGATAAGAACCAACATTTGTGCAGAGAGCTGAACTCCCACACTCAAGCAGCACCTTTGGGTGCTGGGACTTGCTAAAACTTCAGGAGAAATTTTAGGAGAGTGGGTTTGAAGGGACAGCACCTCATGAACACGGACAAGAGCTCCAGGGTGTCTCAAACACTGCTCATGCAGGCTGTCAGCTGCTTTGCTACCTCAGTTTCTCACTGGGGCTTTTTCCCCCTCCACTTTGCTGCTGCCCAGGCTCAGCCTTTGTGCACAGCCAGGCAGCACAGAACGAGGTGGGGACAGAAAAAACACCCAGGACTCCTCTCTTTGGGTGTTTATAGAGGGGGTGAGCAGGACCCAGCGTGGCAGCGCAGCCCATTGTGGGGCACAAAGGCTGCAGAGAGTCCTGGTGCTGGAATCCAAAACGCTGTCAGCTGCTGAACTCCAGCTCCTTTGATGACTCTGCTTGTTGAGGATAATTAGACTGGTGCAGCACAGACACACACACGGATGTCTCTATTCTCCCTGCAATTGCACGGCACATGCTGTGAATCCACGATGAGCTCTTAGTTAAAACCCAGGGCGGCGTTTTCAACTCTGAGCAAGATTTGGGAGTCCAAATTCTCTTTCAAAAGTGACTTAAAAACACCAGAGTGTCCTCAGGAGCCAGCGGGGTTAGCCCTTGATATTTAAAAGCACCACATTTTTAGGGGTTTTTTACCATTTTTTTTCTCACGATCTTTCAAAGAATGGAATTCCCCCCTGACTTCTGCCAGTCTCGAGGGCTTGCAGCATCCTGTGAGCACAGGCTGCTGCACAGGAAAGTGGCAGCAATAATCCAGGGATGAACTTCCAGAGGGCTTTACAAGAGGCAGAATTCTGCAGGAAGCAGCCCAACACAGTGCCGCCACCACCACCAAGGGGGAAGGAGAATCAGCATTTAATGCCAACAAGGCTCCATTCAAACATGCTGGGTATCTGAAATCCTGAGCTCCTCCAGCCACTCTTTGTCTTGAGAATCTCATCAGTAAATTTAAACTGGCTCCTGACAGTGGTATCAGGTCTGGAGATAGGTGAAGAGAAAGAAGAAGGGACAGAAGAGATAACACGGGTATCTGCATCCCTCAAAGCTGATAGGAAGCTTGAAAGGGAACTGCATCCTGAGGATCAGGTTTTTAACTGCTTGGGGCTTTGACACAGAAGGCACAGAGCAATTTTTCAGCTCCCTCAGTGACATGTGAGGTCTGGGTTGCACTTTCTGAGCTCTTCTCCTTCCTAGAGCAGAGGGTAGGATCAAGTTCAGGACCTTGGCTCCGAGACAAGGAAATCATCAGAGGGACGGAAGCCCAAGGAAATGTTTTCTTGTCACCATGTAATTTTAATACCAAAACAAACCAAGTACTCAGGGACCAGGAAACTCTTTGACATCTCTGTCAGCGTTTGCCAAAGTCAGATAGCCTTGAAAACCACATCTCAGCAATCCAGGGAATGCTGGCTGCTGGCTGACCCGGGACCTCCCTGCACGTGGTGATGCTGCTCGAACACTCAAATACAAGATCCCAGGGAAGTATGGGGTGTGCAGCCTCTAGGAAGGGGTTTGCTTTTTGTTTTCCTCCCTGAACACACACAGACTTGTCCTCGGGGCCAGCAAGTCCTGCAGAGACTCCCTGACCTTGGCTGAGCAATCTCTGTGCAGGGATGCTCTGTCCTGAAACTCTCTCCTCGATGTTTGTGGCAGAAGCATTTTCTTTGTGGATATCAGCCCTGAATATCCGATTGTTCCACGTCTCCCAGCCGTCAGATTTGATTAATGGCAGTTCTGTGTCCAGCATCCTGAATCACTGAGGTAACACTGAGCACTGCTGCTGCCATTATCATTCCACAGTGTGATCTTATCACAGGAATGCCTCCTTTGCCTCTGATAAGAGGCCTCCCTCCCTCTGAAAATGTTGTACCATGTCATGGAAATAGTTGTTCTGCTTAGAGCACATCTAAGTCTTGTCATGAATGGACTGAAACTCTACAGATATAGGTGCAAGTATCAGCCTAACTACAGCTCTGATATCTGAGCTTCTCTGTGCCTCAGTTTTCAGAATATACAGTGGAAATAAAGGGCCCTCTGTGGTTTATCACTTTAGATCTTTAAAGTAAGGAGCTGTCTCATGGAGATCCCCCCACCCCAAACACACTGGAGCCGCTGGCACGGAACAACCTGAATCCAGCAGGAATCACCTCAGCCCCACAGCAGAAATCTGCAGTAAAGCCAATGGAAAAAAATTAAAAATCCATGTGCAGAGCAGCCACGGGGCTGAGTCCCACATGGATGTTTCTGAGTCCTTTCTCCAGAGCACCTTCCTGGCAGCTGCTGCCTCATCTCACTGTCCCTGTCCCACCGCAGACCCGCTGGATCCCCTCCAGCACAGATGGACAGAACTGTTCCGAGGCCTCAGAGCTGACCCAGGAATTGCAATACACAAACCAGAGCAGTTCGTGGCTCAAACTGTTCCAGCCTCACCCCTGAAACCCCGGCGTGGGCAGAGCTGAGTGCAGGGAACCAGGGGCTGTGTGAGTGATCTCCCACAGGAGCACCCCCAGCGATTCCTGCCCCTGGCACCGTCTGGAAACAGGTCACAAACTCTTCCTAGGAAGAGGAAAGAGTCCTCCTGCTCACAAATGTCCCTGGGCAGGGCTGGAAATGGAAGAGTTTTGCTCAGATTGTTTCTCTGCCACACAATCCACGGCTCTATCCAAGCCCCAGGCTCGGTGCCTTGAGCGATCAGCACAGACAGAGCATTAGGGGAAGCTTTCCCCTAAGCTCCTGTGGCTACAACACCTGGATTTTCTATTCAAGAGTTCAAGATTTCCTCCAGTGCTGCTGCTAAACTTGGAAATCACTTTCAGTGGAGCCTCCCAAGCTGCTGCTTCCAGCAACATTTCTGTCCATCGGCTGCTTCCCTCGGGATGGGGTTTCCCTCCACACCCTGGGCCAGCACGAGTCACTGTGAATCAGGAAAATCCTTTAAATGCTTGGGCTCAAGTGGGACTTGGGATTGGGTTTGGGCTGGGTCTTTGTAGCAGGATGAATTTCAGCCAGGAGTATTTGCAGAAAACAAACACCCTGAAGGCAAGGCCGTGCAGGAAGGGAAACCTCTCCAAAACCCAAAGATTGTGAGCAGCACTTTGCTTCCATGCAGCGATTTCCCAAATCCAGCTCCAGCCCTAGAGGAAGGAGACTCCCAGCCTCGCTGTGCTGAAACCCTGCGATGTTGCTAAGTCTGTTACCAAGCAAAACATGTCTTAGCAGGCTAAAAACCCTTTCAAAACGCCAGAGAAGCTTTTACTGTTTGTAAACTGGATCTGAGCTTTGTTTCTTTGGCAATAACGAAACCCTGAATACTTCTAAATTCTCATCGTTTCTGAGAAGGCAAATCCGAGTCAGGCTGGTTTTATTCAGGTCCAGGGGAATTAACTCCTCTTCAGGCCATGAACACAGAGTTAAACCCTTTTCCAGGCTCAGAGGAGGGGAAGGAACATCTGTTTAGTTTTGGAAAGCTTTGCCACCTGTGTCGTCTCTCCTGCTTATCAGAGACAGCACAGAGACATTTCTGTCTCACAATATCTCTAATTTAAGTGTTCTGCTTATGGGCAGTGATTTACTCAGCCTGAGTAATGGCAGGGACCAGGGAATTATCTTCATTTTCTTAGGCCTGGATCTCTTCTGAAACAGCACCTCAGAGCTGCAGCTTGAATTCAGAGTTGTATGCAGCAACTGAAACATTTGAAATTTTATACATTTATATATTCATGCGCAAGTGTGAACCCAGAATTAAAACAAAGAAAGCAGGATTTTTTTTTTTTTTCCTCACGGTAGAATTTTAACTTTCTGGTTTTGAGGATGTTTTGGAGGAGTTTAAAGGCTGACATGAAACTTTTAAAACTTGCAGATTCTGGAGCCACATTGATTTCTGCACCATGCAGGATAAATAAGTTGCAATAATTCAAGTTTGGTCAAAGGTCTTCTTCCATCCTGACTGAAACTGCAGTCCATCGCGTTTCTTTTTTAATTTTAGCCTTTTATAGACACATTATGGATTTTTTTTTAATTGCTTCTACATGCATAAGAGTTGTAAGTGATCCCCTGTGGTTTTGATGGCCTGTAAATTACTTTGTGCTTTTTCTTCTCTCTACTCTCAGGGATATACAGAGATTAAACACAACAGTGAGAGGAGCTGGCAGGCAGATTGGATGAGAATTAGGTGCCAACCACTGATGGGAAATTCATAACAAGATGATAAATAATATTTTGGGGGCACTGGAAAATAATATTTGTATGAAATCTCTTTCTGGAGGAATCCTCTTGTTGTGTTTAGGGCATTGAAGCACCGGGGTCTGGTTTGGCCTTTGTATGAACAAGGGTAAAGTGTTTTTCTTGGTGCCCAAATTGCAAAATGGGAATTATAACATCACCTTTGCCTTCCTTCCTCGCTTAAATCAGAGACTCCTTGGGACAGGGACAGCCAGTGGGAGCAGACAGTACGTAATGCAACGGGCTAATTGCAAAATAAAATAACAATGGCCGTGTGCTGGCAAAAGCCAGAAAGGCAGAACAGCAGCTCGGGGTGCTGCTTCAAAGGGGTGGCACAAGGCAGTGGCCTGAGCAGGTGCCACGCTCAGGGAAAAGCTCCCAAAGGTGCTTTGAACATCACCCTGTGATTTAGAGCAGCCCTGAACTGAAGCTGGTGCTGGGAAGAAGGAAACCAGACAGAACTGTGCCAAAAAATTCTTCAGAGGGGGGAACAGGGAAAACCTCCAAGGTCTCAGTCTGGGCTGTGGGACATCAGTGCAGCTCCACTGATTTCGGTAGCTGGCCTCAGTGTATCTCAGTTCAGAGGGAACTTTGGTTCAGAACTTAGTTCAGAAAGGAAGGACACGTCCTTTGATGGGCCCTTCATCCCCAGTCCCCCATAAATCACCTGCAGGAAGGACAAGTAAAGGCTCATTGAATAACACAAGATCCACGGCAGTTTTGCCCTTGCTACCTGACGTCCTCTCCTGGCTCCAGCCTGGCTCAGCCCATTTTCCCCCCTGAACTCACCCAGTCTGTATTCACCATCCAGTAACAATCCTGGAAACAATATTTAACCTTTCACCTTAGATTATTTTAACATACACAGGGTCAAGCTGAAAGTCAGGCAATGTAAGGATCTCACTCCTGGCTCAATACCACACCTGAAAATTCTGATTCCAGCCCTGTGCCTGTGACCCTGCCTGACCTGCTCCTCTCTGTCCCCTGCCCCAATCAGTCCCCCCAGCTCTCCCAAAAAGCCAGGAGGCTGCTGCTGCCAGCAGCGATGGTATTTTGTGACATGCCTGACAGACTTGTCTGACAACTTGGAGGTTTGTTTTGCATAAGCCACCCAAACAGATGGTCACCACTTTTAAGTACCAGCCTGGCTCGTGTTTGTGTGTACAGAACTAAAATCCCATTTCACTGAATTCCCTGCTGCAACTGTGGCTCTGGGGCAGGAAACAGAGGTGGGAGAGTTTTGGGGGAAAACTCACAAGGGCTTTAAGGCGACTTCTCCATACCATATCTGGCAGGGAGATGATGTTTTTACCTCCCTGGCATCTCGGTATTCTCTTTCCCACTTACAGAGAAATATGCTGAGAGTTAAAAAAGCATTTTCTGGACCTTTAGGGAATGTCCTTGTGCCATGCACTCCTTTCTCTCAAGCTCCCAAACCCGTGTTCCATTCCACATCCTACCCTTGGTGGCACCGCTTGGATTTTATTTGGTTTATTTCTGTTTTGCTTCCTGTCTGGATTTTAATGATGAATTATTTGTAGCATTTCCAGCAGGCTGGAGCAGGGGCACTCATTGCTCCTTCGAATGGGATGAGTGAGAGAGCTGAGTTGTCACACAGGCTTATCCTGAACTCAGTATCAAGACAGCTTTACCCATCTGCCTGGTTGGATTTCCAATAACTACTTTTTGCATTTAGGGATATTTTACCCTTCTTCTGCCTTGCTCCCCATGTTTAACCTTCTCTGCTCTGCGTGATGAAGCTCTGAGTGCATTTTAACAAATATCAGTGCTTTCCTGGGCAGGAATGTGACCCATAGACACAGTTCCTGAGTCAGGTAAGAGCGGGGCTGCCTGGCAGCCTTGATGGCACTGTTGTGCAGGTAAGAACCACTTTCATTCATAGGATCAAGATGGATTTTTTTATTCCAGCTCCACTGAAAGATGCACATCTTTTCTTCCAACCAAGCGGAGCATGAAGTCACCGCTCTGCTCTGCTCTGCTCTTCATTTGCATTCGCTGTATCTAAAAGCTGTGTGCTGATCTCAGGAGATAACTGACGGCCAGAAGGAGTGCAGAGCAGCACCGTGGAAAACAAAAATAAGATTTCCTGCATGTGCTGATGGATCCATGCAATCCCACGAATCCACAAGGAACATATGTCCTCAAACTGCATGTGCCTGTCTCTATATTAATTAGAAAAAAAAAAATCCTGTGGCAAGACAGGCTGCAAAACCACGGAGTTCTGATTGGTATCGACAACAAACGGAAAACTTGAGCAGATCAAGGAACCATCCCGATCCCCCCCGGCTTCATTTGCACCCTAAAGTGAGCGGTCGCACTTCAGGAGTCACTGTTCCATCATTAAGTTATCATTAGTTTGCTGCCTGATTAATTTAAAGCACAAGCACACGCAGGGAGATTACACCAGGGCATAAATTGGACAAGAAAAACCGAACCACTTCGGGCTACGAATGGAAATCTTCTGTTGCTCCGTTGCTTTTAGGATTGTACACGGATTAAAGAAAATCCCTCGGGTGTTCGAGCTGAAGCAATTTCAGTTTGGGTTGCAAAAACTGTCTCCCTGGCGATCCCCAACTTCCCGGGGATGCGGGCGGGCTGCGGGAATGGGACCGGCTGTGCCCGGGGCTCCTGCCCGGCCGCGGCGGCCGCCGGAGGATGCGACCGGAGCATCCCGCGGGTCCTCCAGCATCCCCGGGCCGCTCCGGGAGCGCATCCCCCGCTGCCAGGAGAGCATTCCCAGCTGTCCGGGCCGTTCCGAGAAGGCATCCCCGGGCCGTATATCCCCCGCAGCCCCGGAGAGCATCGCCCCGCTGCCCCGGCAGCGCATCCCCACGGCTCTGGGAGCCGGGAGAGCATTCCCCGCTGCCCTGGCTGCTCCGAGAGGGCATCTCCGGGCCGCTCTGGGAGCGCATCCCCTCGCAGCCGGGGAAGCACTGCTCGCTGCCGGGAGAGCGCTTCCCGCTGCCGGGAGAGCGCTGCCAGCTGCCGGGAGAGCGCTGCCAGCTGCCGGGAGAGCATCCCCCTCTCCGGGCCGCTCCGGGAGTGCATCCCCCCGCTCCGGGAGTGCATCCCCCTGCTCCGGGAGTGCATCCCCCTGCTCCGGGAGTGCATCCCCCTGCTCCGGGAGTGCATCCCCCCGCGCCGGCAGCGCATCCTTCTCTCCGGCAGAGCATTCCCCCGTTCCAGGAGCGCATCCCCCCGCTCCGGCAGAGCATCCTCCCTCTCCGTGAGCGCATCCCCCCGCTCCGGGAGCTCATTCCCCTCGTTCCGGAAGCTCGTTCCGGGAGCTCATTCCCCCCGCTCCGTCAGCGCTTCCCGGCTGGATCCCCGGCTCCCCGGCGCTCCCTCCCCGCGTCCGGCCCCGCTCCTTTCCGGAGCAGCGGAGCCGAGCGGCGCCCGCCGCTTCTCTCTCTCTCTCTCCCCCGTAAAGCGAAAGAAAGGAGGGGGGAAAATCCCGCGGGGCAGGGACTTACGCCCGTGCTTTGGGGAAGCCCATGGAGAGCAGGATCTCCAGCGACGAGCCATGTTTGATGGTCCCGGCGCGGTGCTGGCGGTTCCGCCGGGGGATGACTTTGCTGTACAGCTCCTCTCTGGCAGCCATGGCGAGCGCGGCGGGCTGGGCCATCAGCGCGCAGCCATCGCCGCCCGCGCAGGGCCATGCACGCCGCGGGCTCGGGGACAGCGCCGGGGACAGGCACACGGCTCCCCGGCCCCGAGCGACACCGCCCACACGTGCGCGCCCCGCGCCCGCCCCCGCCCAGGACCGCGGAGGGAGCGGAGGGGGAGCGCACCCGGGATGCTCCCGCCCCGCGGGTGGGCGGTGGGTGGGTGCGTGGGTGGGTGGGGGATGCGCGGGAGCGGGTAGGAGAAATGAGGGTTTCCTTTAAGAAAAAAAAAGGGGAAAAGAAAAAGGGGAAAAAAAAAAAAAGGAAAAAGAAAGCACGTGCACGCGCGGTTATTCTGGGGTGGGGTTTTTGTTTGTTTGTTTTGCAGTTCTTGTAATTGTTATCTTTTTTTTATTTATTTGTTAATATTTTTGGTTTGCCTTTATTGTAATTCCTCTATTGTTTATGTATTTATTTGCTCCTTTTTTTGTTTGTTTTTCCCTTATTATAATTGTTACATGTATTTGTTTGTTTATTTATTTTTATAT
>VZRV01005754.1:128247-303103 GCA_013398115.1 Falcunculus frontatus | reverse complement strand
GGAATTGTGGTCGGTGTCATAACTGGGAATCCAATCTCTGTAAAGTTGAGCTCGTGGCTTAGCTCTGAATTATCCCATACAAGGAGGGAAAACAGCTTGGCTGAGGCGTGTCCATGGTTAGGGTGGAATTAAGTCCATAGAACGACAGGATGGGTTGGGAGGGACCTTAAAGCCCACCCAGTGCCACCCCTGCCATGGGCAGTGACACCTTCCATCATCTCTCTTCCTGTCGTTTTTGTAGGAAATCCTCTCTGTGATCCCAACCAAACTTCACAAAGAGCAAAGAGGGGAGGTCAGGACTCTCCAGGTCTCCCTCTGCCCCTTGCTGTCGTGGAATGGTTTGGGTTGGAAAGGATCTTAAAACTCATCTCATTCCAGCACCCCCTGCCATGGCAGGGACCTTCCACTGTCCCAGGCTGCTCCAAGCCCCTCCAACCTGGCCTTGGGCACTTCCAGGGATCCAGGGGCAGCCACAGCTTCTCTGGGCACCCTGTGCCAGGGCCTCCCCACCCTCCCAGGGAACAATTCCTTCCCAATATCCCATCCATCCCTGCCCTCTGGCAGTGGGAAGCCATTCCCTGTGTCCTGTCCCTCCGTGCCTTGTCCCCAGTCCCTCTCCAGCTCTCCTGGAGCCCCTTTAGGCCCTGGAAGGGGCTCTGAGGTCTCTCTGGATCCTTCTCTCCTCTGGGTGAACACCCCCAGCTCTCCCAGCCTGGCTCCAGAGGGGCTCCAGCCCTTGGAGCATCTCCATGGCTTCCTCTGGACCTGCTCCAGCAGCTCCACTTGATTTGTGGTTAACCTGGATGTGGTTCGAGGCAAAGCAGTTGGGCTTCAAAATTTTTACCTCATCCCTGTGTTTCCAGCAGCCCTGCTCCCCTCCCACACTGCAGGTTCCTATGGGCTCCCTGGGACAGACATTCCTGCTTTTCTCCTCCTTCTATTTCAGTCCATCCTTCTCCTTTGTCTTTTTTTCCTCTGACTTTCCCTTTTTCCCACTTTTGCTTTCACTTTTAAAGACGGGCAGATCCCACTCCTGCTCCTCCCAGAGCAGGCCCAGTGGAGAGCAGCCTGAAATCCCAACCCTGCCAGCAAATAAAAACCCATTAAGAGGCATTTTTAAAAATAGTTTATGTTGGGGAAGGAAATCAATACTGGCAATGACAAATCTATCACTGCAGTTGTTATTAGGGAAAACCAACAGCCCATTTCCATTTTGTTGTATCAATGAAGGGAAAAAAAATTCCCCTCCCAGCTCTCTGCTCATTCCCCTCCTGGGCCAGTTGATTTTGTGCCTCTTTACCCAAAGGGAAAAGCCATCCCTGAACCGAGGATGCCGTGGACATTCCAGCTCCAGCTCCAATGCACAAAAAGCCAAAACTAAACCAAAAAAGTGCTGCTTGTTCCTCCTTTAAAATCACTTTTAACTCCTCTGATGTTGCTGAGGTTCTTTAATTTACCCCCACTATTAATTGGCAAGAGCTTCATTAAAGCCAGAGGGTGAAACCACGGAGAGTTTAGTCGTGGATTTCAGCTGTGAAATCAGGATCAGGCACCCAATTGACTCAATTTTAATGCAGGAGGAGAATTAAGGGTATTAATACCAATATTTTCTATTCCATTTCAATGCAGGAGGAGAATGAAGGGTATAATTACAATATTTGTGCTCAAAGATGGATCGCCAGAAGGGTTTGTCACCATGAACTCCTTCCAGCCACGCTGGGAGCACCACAAAGGGGTGGTGAACCTGTGATGGGGAAGATGAAAATCCCAAATGAACCCATATCCCACCTTCCCAGGGGAACACAGGGACCTGCAGCCAGCAGAAAACATTTGGAATTTTCTCCCTGTGCCTCGCTCCTGCCCGTTTTGGTGCTCCAGCTGAACTACTCAACCAGGAAATAACAATAAAAATGAAATTTGCTATGGAAGCAGCTTCCAGGACTTTGCCCAGATGGGAATTTCTTTCCTCTGGCTGTGACAGATTCACACAATAGATTTAAAAACCAAAAATCCACATGAGAGAAGTTTCAATATTGAAGTTTTGTTGGTTGGATGAGTTGCTGCATCAAACAAGAAGGAACAGAAATAGGATTTTTTAGGTGAGATTGGCTGGAAATTATTTTCCAGGGCTGCCAAGATCATGTCCTTGGAACTTCAATGTCCCTGCATTTGATCTGGCTGGGTTTTTTTACATGGAAATCTTTTCTTTGGGAAGCAGCCCTTTTTCTACCCCCACTATCAAACGTGTTCCTGGAAATAAAGCTGCCACCCACTTTTTCTTTTTCTTTTTTTTTGTTTTTTTGACTGTAAGCTGAAAATGAAAGCTGTCTCAGTGATCAAATAGGGAAAGGGAAGAAAGTAAAAGTAGAAAGCAAATTTTTTAAAGGGAGAACACCCAGAAAAATGTGTTGCAGCCTCCAAAATTAACAATAATTTTAGTGAAAAAATCAAAATATATGAAGTGATTGGGCATGTATGAAATCTGTGATATTCACTTTATTTAAAATGCTGTCAGATTTTCACAAAACAACCCTTTCTGATTTGGATTTTAAATTTTTTTTTTTGGCCCTTTGTTGCTGGCCTGATCCCTGATATTTCTACGTGTGCTCATTTATTGCTGCTCACCATTTTCCTGCTCGGTGCCACAACTTTTGGGTGCCCAAAGCCAGAAAAAGTGTGCAAATTCCTGCAACGAGAGCCCTGTCTGTGTGCTCTGTGAAATTCTACAATTCTCCTCAGTGAACTCCAGATACCATCCCTTTACCTGCAGGAAAATGCATTTTTAGGGGATTATTTTTATCACGTCCTTCGGTGCAATGCAGAATTGAGGGGGGTTTTATAAAGCCACGCTGGACAGGGAGGAGGGGATTTCAATAGGAAGAGGCTCCTGAGGAATTTGAGCCAAATTTAGCTTTTTTCCCAGCCTGATGCTCCCTCCTCGTGCTGCCAGGGGAATTCCCTGCTCCTTAACAATGGGAATATTCTGAAATAAACAGCACAGCAGCAGGAAATGGAGCAGGGGCTTTGCTCTTCCCCTTATCCCATATCCATCCTCAACAAGTCCATCCTCTTTTTTTTTTTAATCTCCCTGCATGCTGAAGAGTGAGCAGCTGAGTGTGCTAATAATTAAAAATAAAACTCCATAAACAAAATAGAAATAAAGAAAAATATAAATAAATAATAAGAATAAATAAAAATATAAAATAAAAATAAAAAATATACAANGAATAAAAATAAAATATATATAAAAATAAATATACATATATAAAATAAAAATAAAATACATATAAAAATAAATATACATATATAAAATAAAAATAAAACTCAGCACTTCCCCTCCCCCTCACACCTCCTCTTATTTTTTATTTTTTTTCCAGTCTCCCGAGTTTCCAGTCTCCCAAGTGTCAAGGAATGGCGATTTATGGCTGGGGAAAATCAACAGCTGCCTCACACTCGACTCAAACCAGCACGAAAACGGAAGGGGAATGATCAGTTTGGAGTTTTTGTAGAGCTGAGAGCAAAGAAACAGCGAAGTTCAGCCCATTTTCTGTGCTGGGAGCTGCTGTGGGTGCTGAGCCTCGGTGGAAGTGGAAGAACAACATTCCTGAGAGCAGCCTTGAGCCCAAATCACCTCTGTCCAGCGTCGGTACCTGTCTGGGCTGCAGAGCTCAGCTGGAAGGAGCATTTATTCCCCTTCCCATCCTGCAGGAATCGTTTCCTTCCTTCCCATCCTTCTGCCAAGGCACTTCCACGAGCCTCCCCTCCTCTCATCACTGCAATATTTGAGTCCCCCCAGAGGGTTTAAAAATAGAAGGAGCAGCTGGTTCATGGAGCAGGAGCCTGTGCTCTGTCCAGAGGGCTGGGAAAGGATTTTTTTTCCCCTGTATCTCGCTCACCTCAAACCTCTGCCACGAGGTTTTGGGCTCTGGGGGAGTTATTAGGGCTGGAGGAGCAGGGATTTTTTATCCATCTCCAGCTTTTATTGCTTTTGGGGCCGGGACTTCAAATTCAGCTGCAGGTGTGGAATTGTGGGGTGGCTTCGTGCACCATGAGCTTCGTTAGATGGGCATTGAGAATTTGCTTTTCTAGCTCAGATTTCCTTCAGTTTTGGAGCATGTTTTCCTCATTAAAACAACAAAAAAAATCCACTTTAATTTCATCATGATCACTTCATTTGGGCTTAGAGTTGTGGAGTTGAGCAGGAATAAGAGGCAAAACATCCTTCAGATATTTTGGGACAGGAGATGACAGGTATAGCCCAAAAGCAAAAGAGAAATAAAAGAACACATTTATTTTAAATAAATAACAATAATATAAATAATAAATATTTTTAAAGGTTTTGGGCTATTTTTGGCTGTGCTGTGAGAGGAAGGACTTTCCTGTTGGGCACTGACCCAGTGCTGCAGGGTTCTGGGGGTCCATGGAGAGTGCTCAGGGCAGGATTTGCCTTTTCCTGGGTCATTAAAAACCAACCAAGCCGTGGATGTGGGAGCAGTGAGCGGCTGAGGCTTTGTAAAGCGAGGCTTTACCCTCTCCTAACTGGGCAGGGCTGGGTTCTTCCATCTGCATGGAAAAGAAATTCAGCAAATCTTCCTTTTAATTTCTCCTGCCTTGGCACAGCAGCTGGGGGAGCTCTGCTCAGCGAGCTGGGACAAACCTTCCAGGCGGGATTTAGCTAAAACCGCTGGAAAATTAAAATACTGCTCCAAAATCCACTTTTATTGGTATAAAACCCACTTATTCCAGGCTGGAGAAGAAGCAGGTTCTGCCATGGGTGAGAACTCTGCCAGTGGGAGAAGAATTGAGCAAACAAAACATCCAGAAGGCCCCAGCTTCCAGCCCACGTGCAAGAAACCTCTCAACCCTTGGCCGTGTTATCTCCTGGATCCCTGGCTGTCCCTGCTGCACTCCATCCAATTTATTGCCACCATCATTTCTTGGCTGGGGGCTGAGCCAAGGAATAACGTGGCACAATAGAAACTGCTGGGATTTGCCCAAGTCCCCCCCATGTGCTGAGCTGCAGGAGGTTGTTCAAAGTCTGCAAAACCCTTTCTTCTGGGGCTTTTGCTTTGCTTGCAATGATGATTTTTTTTTTTTTTTTGGGGGGGATTTGTTTAGCTGCATTCCTGGGCCCTGGTTGGGTTCCCTGGAGAAAAAAAAAAAAGCTTTTGTTTAGGAGAATATTAGAAAGGAAGGGAAAGGGGTGTTTGTGGTCGCTTGAAATCGTCCTAATTCTGTTGAGGAATTGGTTGAAATGGTAGAATTGTTTGGAATAATGTGAGAATGTTGTATGAGGATATTGAAATAAGATGAGGATTGGGTTTATTTGGTCTCAAAGACAGGCAGTAACCAGCTCAGATCAACGGAGTGATGCTTTGGTTCTTTTCCTCATTTTTCTTGAGTTATTTTTGCTTTTTAACTTTCCTCTCTTTGTGCCTAACAGCAGCCTTTGAATGGAGAAGAGCCTGAAAGTGCTTCTGTGAAAATGCTCAGCCGAGTTTCACAAAGTTCATTGAAACAGAAATAATAAAACAGCACGTGGCAGAGATAAGCAAAATCTGAAAGGAAAATATTTCTAATGCAGTCATCAACTTAGGGACATAGGAGACCAATTTTTAGTGTTTATGATAAGAATTTTATCTGGAAAACATCCCTTTAACAGTGCACATCTTTGGCTTGGAGGAGAGGATTATTTTACACGTACGTGTGTGTCCATTATAAACACATTTATGTAGCTTGAGAGGAACTTAAAGCTGTAATTTCAATATGAATGAGCATCATCCAACATCCTGCTTCTACTGGAAGC
This sequence comes from Falcunculus frontatus, assembly GCA_013398115.1. Taxonomy (NCBI): domain Eukaryota; kingdom Metazoa; phylum Chordata; class Aves; order Passeriformes; genus Falcunculus; species Falcunculus frontatus. The sequence continues at coordinate 297,297 of VZRV01005754.1, read as the reverse complement.
GTCTGCAATTTATTTCATATTTAAATCTTCATTAGATGAATGGCTAAAAGAGAGAGGCTTCTCTCTGTAAATTAAATTCCACCGTCTGTGGCTCCATGTGTAACTCTTTGCAATCATTTACTCAAACGTCACATTCATCCTTAGGAGCATAAATTTCCATGGAGCTTTGATTTCAGCTGCTTTTCTCTTTATGTGAGTGAGGCAGAGAATTAAATATTCTCAGTCCAAACTCTGATCTGGATTGGCTGATATTTAGCATAAACCTTGCTCTTGTCATCTGAAAAAAAAAAAAAAAGAAAAAAAAATTTCAAATTTTCTGATTAGGAAAGTCCTAACAGTGCACACATACATTTAATTTTACTACTCAGAGTAAATACTTGTTGTATTCCCAGCAAGGAAATTATTCCCTGGATCTGCTGGGCTGGGGCCCAAGGTAAGACTTGACACAAGACATCCCATCAAAAATGAATTTGTCAGTGCTCTGCGGCTGTGTTTGTGCAGCTCTGCCGGCCTGGAGGAGCTCGGCGTTGTTTTATCCTGCTTGTGTTAGGATTTTCAGGGATAAACAAAACAAGGGAGGCAAACAAGGGAAGGGAAGAGTTCCTGTTTGCAGATCGCTGCCCATCTGTTTCTCGTTCTGACTCCGGGGAGCGTTTCCAGGCTGTGCACATCCCATCTCAGAGAGCACAGCCTGGCTGAGCCTGGGAGCTTCCTCCTCCCGAGCTTCATCCCCACTCCACCAGTCCCTGCAGGAACCCAGGGAGGTGACAACAACCCCAGGGCAGTGAGGGCTGAGCTCCGAGGGGCTGCTGGATGCAGCACCCAGAGAACTCCTGGTGAAGGACAGAGATGTTCAGGAACGGAGAAGAAAAGAGGGAATGGAGGTGGGATGGCAGCAGGGTTTGGTGGCCACTACCTAATGAGGTGTCACCCATCATTGCCCTGCCTGCACAGAGCTGTTTTGATGCCTCCTGCAGCCACCTAGAAACAGAGACTGGACAAGAGTAAGGGAATAAAGACAGGTATTTATTTGAAGGGCCTTCAAGGTACACCCTGGGGGAGCCAGAGGCTGCTTCCAAAAAATGGACCCCAAGATGGACCCCAGGTCACGAGTTCTTCACACTTTTATAGGTTTGGATCATTTGCATATCAGGGTTAATTCTCCAATTAAAGCCCCAGTTTAATGATGTCATTCCCCTCAGCTTGCCCCCCTTTTAGAATCTTTGGTTTACACATTTTGGGCCTAGAACAGCCTGGCTGTCCTTGAAGGCAAAGCCTGGAGAGGCTTTGTTATGTCTGCCCAGTACGAGAGAGCAGGAATTACAGGCTACAAGGAACTTCAGAGTTACACTCTGAGCAGTACAGAATTTGAAAATATAAAAGTTAAAACCTAAGGCATCAGCGCTACCTCAGTGACAACAAGATAATGAAGCACGAGGATCTTTAATCTCCTGACAAAAGGTTTTCTGACACCTCCTAGAGTTCCTAGAATTCAGTTCTCCTCTGAGTTTTCCGGAAATGCAAAGGCATCCTGCAAAAAACGCTCTTTACGCCCTCAAAATAAACAATTAAAAATTGAAAACAAAAAAGGTTTTGTTCGGCAAGGTGGTTTTGAGTCATTCCGTAGCATCGTTAAGATGGAGAATTGTTGTGGCTGTGTTCAAAGTACAGCCTGAAAGCTCATTATCCTCATTAAACCTGGTAGGATTTCCTGTACCAGCCTCTGAAATACGGGAGAAAAAAGTCCTAAAGTGGCTGGATTCAGATTCCTGCTCTAGGTTTAGAAATGTTGTCATTTTAGGGGCGCTATGACAAGGAGTAGCTGATGGAACAGTTGAATTTAGATGAGAAAAAACGTGGATAATTATAAATGTACCTTGATGCAGTCCAATTGGACCTAAGCCTGGGTTTAAATGACTTTGAACTTAAGCCTGGGTTTAAATTACAGCCTCTGCTTAAGTATTTGGAGTGAAATAAATGAGATCAGCATTGGTACAAGGGGAAGGGGAAGGTTTCCACCAGGAAATGTCCCAAATCCTTCATGCCCCAGTGTGTGAGCACAGACCCTGAAGCCGAGACTGGATCCTGCTGCTCTTTCCCTGCCAAGGGCTGGATTTTGGTGCTGCACTTCCCTCTTGTGTTGGCTGCTAATACTGGATTTCCTCAGCCTTGAGCACCCCCCCAAATCCAGCCTTAGTTTGCCCATCTGTGATTCTCCCCTTCCCTAAGATTTTCTGGGATAATTGAATAATTCCCCATGCCATTTTCCAATTTCCCCCCTGTTTTTGTGCACTGGGTAGCACGAGATAATCCTGCCCAGCTTGGCAACCACGAGGCTGAGGCCACAAGAAGAAGAGTTGCCCTGGGATGGTGACATTTTGACTTTTTGATGAACAAAAGGAACAGATTTCTCCCAAAAGAGAAAGGTCCTGCCTGTCCTTTCCCCCTCCAGCCCGTGGAGTTTAAACCACTGGAAAAATCAGGGTCTGTCCCAGAGCTATTAAACCTAAAGTATGGTTGTATACCCTGACTTTTTTTTAGGTTTGATGAGTTTGTCCATCAGCTGTTGTGTTCCAGCCCTCGTTTCTAATTCTTTCTGTAAAGAAAAATCATGGAGCAGTAGAAAAATCATGAAAACTGAAGTGCAGTGACTCCAGTTCATGATCTCTCCCTGGGATGAAGACGAAGGTTGAAGCTACCCAATCCCAGTGTGACTGAAAGTGGCTTTTTTCCTGGTTTTGCTGTTCCTAAGCTATTTTTTTTTCTGGAAGTTCAGGTCTCAGAGAGGCATTTCAAAGCAGGGACCTACAATTTCGCTCCATTCTGCACAATATTTGTGTGCTTTGGCAAATCCCAAACCTCCAAGCAACCCAAACCCGTGGTTTTGTGGCAGGTGGGGTGTTGGAGACCAGAAACCTTTATGGCACATCCAGACAGATGCCACATCAGCTCTGGATGTGCCACCATGAGGAGGGCAGGGTTGGGATCATCTCCCCTCCCTCAGCTCTGCTGAAAGGGGTTTCTCACACTGAATATTGTATGGGAAATGTTTTCCACCCGTGTCCCCACAAGCCTGGGAGCTGCTCTGCTGGAATTTATCCATCTCTGGGGTGAGATGCAGTTGCTGCTTGGCCAAAAGGTTCCCTGTGGGTGTTTAAATATGGAATTTCTCCTTATTTTCCCCACACAAAGTAGGTTTGCTTGATGCTCTTCGGTGTCCAGCTATTGATTTGGAGCAGGAGGAACTTCCCAGCAGCTCAGGGAAAAGAAGGATGAGGGCACTCGGTTTTAATGCAGCCCTCAAATGACTTGTTCCCATTTGCCCTCCTCCTTGAAAGCCTGGCAATTATTCATGACAAAACAAAGAGGAGGGGGAAAAAAAATAAAACCCCTGGCTCGAGGTCCAGGAGTGTGATTGAAGATGAGGTTTGCAGACGTGAGGCCTTTAATGGGGCTGCATTAGGGTTTGGCTGGGAAGGGATCCTGAGCTGCCTCTTGGAGGAGTCTGAGGTGCTCTGGGAGTGGAGGAGGAAGGGTTGGGGCTTGTTAGGGATGGTTTTTCCATCCTTGGAAAGGAGGGAGACCTTTCAGTGTGGAAATAAGAAAGCCAGGGCGAAGTGAATGAAGGGATTTCATTCATCTGTGCTCTGGTTCAGGCAGGAGGCAGCATCCAGCCTCTTCCCCAGTGGAGATTCCTGTTCCCTGCCTTTAAATCATCCCTGGTAAAACATTCTTCTGGCCAGGAGCAGCTGCAGCTCAGTTGTTCAGTTGAGTCGACTCATTTTTTTGGCTAAATCAGGTTTTCTGTGCGTTTCCAAGAGGTTTGGTGGGTGAATCCCTGCAGGAGCGGGGCGAAGGCAGGAATTAAAACATGGATTAAAACCTTAATTTCCGGGCCGGGTTTTGCACAAGTGCTGAGTGTAACAAGGAACAGGTGAAATCAGGGACCCAGCAAAGCTGTGCTAAATAAAGAGCTGCAGGAACTCAGCCCCTCTCGTGGTGGATCAGATCTCCCTGGCTTCAGGGAATGGAAGTTCCCAGTCCCTCAGACTGAGGTTTTGGCTTATTTTTCATGGAGCCTCACCAAGTTTTATCCCGTTTCTTGTGCCGTGGTCTCATAAAGCACTAAAGAAGAAAAGAAGCCTTTGGAGGTAGGAAAATTTCATTTGTCCGTGGGGAATTCTGGGTGTGGAGAGGAGTCTGTGGTGATTTAAAAAATCCTTTGTAGTCTGTAGTTACAGTAAATTATTATTTTGTTGCATACAGGCTGGGGTCCAGGGGGAACAGTTTTTGTAGGGATTGCTTGGAGGAGAGACATGGGATGAATATCCCTGTAAATACTTGGTTTTTAGGCGCTGAACTGCTCTGGGATGGTGGGGTTTGGAATTGCAGAGCAATTGGCAATGGGATTTCAGCTTCCAAAGCCTCCCTGAGACCTGAACTTCACCCTCCAGGTGTTTTCTAGGAAGTTTTTGAGAAAGGAGCGTCCCAGGGTGTCAGAAACCTCGAGTTTCTCTTCGGGAGATCAGTGGAAGCTTCTCTATAATCCTTACACATTTCTAAGGGACCTTTTCCCTACTCGGGGCCGGGTGAAAGCAGTGAAAGGAGCACCTGGAGAGCTTTTTTTAATCAGAATGTGGCTTTTTTGCCCCATCTAGTGGGTGCACAACGTATTGAGCCTGGAGTTTGTTGTATTTTAATCCCAGCACTGGGTGTATCCAAGGCAGCTCGCAGTCCCTGATTCCTGTTTTGCCTCCTGGATGTTTGGGTGATAATTGTGTGTGGGAAATGCTCAGAGAGAGGTGGATCTCACTCGCAGACAGCTCAAGCATTCCTTATTGGGAGAAGTGAACAGGGCACATTTGTCACAGAAAGAGCAGCTTGGAAAAGGCCAGGATTTTCCAGGTGAGGTTGAAGGGATGGGTGTCCAAAACTGAAGTTGTCCAGCTCCAGCTTTGCAGTCCCTGGGGTGGAGAGCAGGGATCAGCTGAGAGCTGAGCACAGAGAATTGTTGTGTTTCACCAGGGGCTGAGGAACAGCCTTCAAAACCTTTCTCAGGGTGCTGTAGACCCCCAATTTTCCCTTTCTGTTTCATCCTTGCAAATGAATGTGAAGAGAGGACAGCACTGATAGGCTGGGAAAAACCTTTCCAGCTTCTCTCGGAATATCTGTTATTTTTAATTTTATATTCTCTTTGGATTTCCTCTGAGGTGGCAAGTTCAGTTTTCACCTGGTGTGACCTCTGAGAAAATCCCTGGAGCCAAGGGCTGGACAAACAAAGCATGGGAGGATATCTCTGTACACATCCCATTCCTTCCATGCAAACCCAGTTATTTTCCTGGGCTGGAAGTTTGAGATAGGAAGGAAAATTCTCTGCTGTCTTAGGATTTTTGGGCAGTAGCTGCTGGTTCTGTGTGTGTTGGGATGTGTTAATAACCTGTGGGTGGAATTGCAAACCATCCTCTGGTGGAAAAGGTGGTGAGCTCTTCCCGGTGATGAGTATTCCTGGCTGGAATTCAAGAATGACAGGTTGCTTAGAGAAATCCTGTGCTTTTATCACTTTCTTCCATCCAGATGTTGAGTCTAAAGCTGTGTTTTTTCAGAAAACTTTCACAAGGAAATGAGATTCCTTGAGCAGAGCAGCTGCTGGCCCAGGGGTTCTCACATGGGATGTGAAAGGCTCCAGTCTAAGCCTGGCTCAGAAAACAGATCTGAGCCTGAACTTGGCATTTTCGCGGAGTAAAGAATGGTTTGGTTTGGAAGGAGCCTTAAGTTCATCCTGTTCCACTCCCCTGCCTTGGGCAGGGTCACCTCCCACTCTCCCAGGTTGCTCCAAACCCCTTCCAACCCAGCCTCAATCCCAAGGAATTTGGCTGGATGTGCTCCCTGCTCCATCCTGTGCTTTATTCCAACAGGGAATATCTGACCCAATGTCCTTCACAACTCCATTTTTTGTTGTTCTGGCAAAGTATTTCTCAGTGAAAGTTGTAATAAGGAATTCAGCCCAGCTGCTGCCAACCCCAACTGGCCTTGCTGTGATGGGGACACAGGAAAATAAATAAATGCACCAGGCAGCAGAGGCTGTGCTGCAGATCTGCATTTGGGAACAGTCATTCTGGATTGGGACAGCTCTGATGTATTGGTGGGCAAAAGGATTCAGGTCATTCTGGAGATCTGTTGGGATTTTCCAAGGATTTGGAGTGTATTTTGTCCTTGGACATCCCTGTGGAGCTTCCAGCACTTGCAGGGGGGCTGAAACCAGATAGCAAAGAAGGTGACAATAATAATCACAACACCCTCTGCATTTCGTGCTCTGATCAAACATAAAACGCTCGAGGGATCTCCTTGGTCAAAGTTCAGTTCCTCACACTTTCAGGCAGCTCTAGGACTCAGGGGGAATTTAGAATATCTGCTTCACTCCTCATCAGGCACAAAATATCCAGTTACCCACTGAGAGCTGCAGCAAAGGTGGGAAAAGTCACAATCACAAAGCACTGCTCCAAAAAATGGAAAGGAGAAGAGGAAATCAGTGCTGTTGGCAGTGTCCAGAGGTCTCCCCGTGGCTGGTATAGGCATTAATTCCCAGGTTTTCACAAGGCCTGGAGGGTGGACTGAGGTGGAGAGATGTGATTAACACGTCCCAGGAGTGCTGGGAGAGAATTTCTCTCATCTGCCTGAGCAGCTCGGTGGAAACTTGCAGAAAACAACAGAAACAGCAGAAAAAAGAAATAAATTCCCTGCCTCAGAGCACGCCAGATGGGTCACCTCTGCTGTAGGTCACTTCTCAGAGCTGCTGCCAGCCTGAAGCAGCCTCAGAAACGTCAGTGTGAGGCAACTGCGGAGCTGCAGCGTGGAACCACGGGGCCTTTTGTCACAGATGTCTCAGGTTTTTCATCCTGTCAGCCCAGATCCAGGGGAACAGGGCTCCTCGCAGGGTACAGCAGCAGATATTGTCTGGAGCTGGGTATAAATAGCCAGGCAGAAGGGACAGCCTTCGGCTGCTGGGGGATGGAGGAGGGACATGGAGGTGGCTCAGGGTTGCCACTTGAAAGGTGGAGCTGCAGATACCTTTAAAGAAAGGTGCCCTGGGATTTATTTAAGGCTGTGCAAGGAGTTTGTAGCAGAGCCAGGACCTGCATCCAGCTCTTCCCAGCGTGATGCTTTAAGAATAAAAGGCTATCTTTCATCTAAATTAAAACCCCACAATTTTCCAGAAGCTTCAGGGCCTCGGTCTAATCTATTCAGGCAGCATTCATCACCATGGCATCTAGGTGCCACTCTCCTCATCCCTTAACCTTGCCAGAGCCTGTCATGAATATTCCCAGCATCTTTTATGGGTTTCCAAATGAGGTGAGCACACTCTTCCACTCCGTGCCTCCACCTCCACCGCACGCAGCCCTCCTGATAAACAACCCATCCGTTAGACCCACGAAGATATCAAACGAGGAAAATAAAGATAAAACGCCGAGAGGATTTCCAATTAGCAAACCTTGCACTTGGCCATATTTTGGAGCGTCCCTGCTCCCCTCCCCATCAGAAGTTGGGCACTCCAACAGCACGGGCTGTCACTGCACAGCCTGCCAGCTGCATAAAATCAAGGCATCAGGCTTTTTTAATTGAATGCATAATGAGGTGACTGGCAGGTTTAATTAACAAAACTCATCCTGTGTATGCACCTGGAGGTGAAAATAAGTTTAATCAAGAGGAGTTGGCAAGTGCCAACAGCTCTGTCACGGTTCCCCCCTGCTCCCCCCTCTCTTATTTTGGTTTGTTTCAACCAGGCTTTATATTTGCAGAAATGGCTCTGGGTGCTGATTAATTATCTTTTGCCCGAGATTGATGAGTTGTTGCAGCCTGCCTTGTAATGAGAGCCCCTGCTCCTGGAAAAGCTGCACTGGAAGCTTTAATAATCAGGCTGCCTTAGATAAACTACTGATGGCAAACATTCAAGGTGCCTGAATTACAGTAACCCTTGAGGACTTCATCCATGTGAGGAAAATTCATCCTCAAAATGTTTTGGCTGGCACCTTATCACCAAGGGAAGGTGGATTCCTGGTGAAGAGGGTGGTGTGGAGCCTCCTCAGGAGTTCAAGATTGAGGGAGAAACCATGAGGGGTCTGAATTATTTCTGGTTTGAAATGGCACCTTGGAGGGACCCTGGGTTGGTAAAAAGTCATGGATAGAAGGTAAAAAATGCCTGAATGCCTTCCCTGCTCCTGAAGGCAAGGCAGGAGGATAACTTCCATGTGCAAGGACAGCCTGTGCCACCACTCCCTGTCCCCACAGCACACCCACAGCACGCCCAGCATCCACCTTGGCCCTCCTGAACCCAAAAATGCACCTCTGGGAGGGTGGAGCTGGAGATCCGGAGCTCAGAGGTGACACTGGGTGAGTGGATGTCCCCTGCCTGGCCAGATTTGGACAGCTGGTGGCTCTGGGGGTGCTGCTGGTCCCTCACCCCTCACCCAGCTGGGGAAGGTGTCTCCCAAGCCACGTTCTAGCAAAGGTTGTGGGCGTTGCACGGGGAGGTTAATGCATTCAGCCTGTCAAAATATTCTCCCTGCTACTCACCCACTTAACATGCCCTCTCTTTCTCTTGCCTGAAAAGGCATTTGCTATGGTGTTCTAATACATGGCCTGTGTTGGAGATGTTACTGACAGCTGTTGTATGACTGCAGGAAGGAAATTATGACTCCCTAATGATAACATGTCACGGCGTGTCTCGCTGCTTTTCTTCTCCTCGAGCTGTACGTTTCTTCTGCCAGTGCCTCAGTCACTGCACTCCGTTGTGGAGCAGTGACATGTGCTGAGAGCAGGGAAAAACGCTCTGGGTGCTCCCACTTTTGTAAATAACATGGATAAAGAATCTCCCTCTCTGCTCCTGAGGCCGCTCCTGGAGTGCTGGGTCCAGGTCTGGTGCCCCCAGTGAAAGAAGGATGTGGAAGTGTTGGAGCAGGTTCAGAGGAGGCCACGAGGTTGATAAGGATGAGAGAGTTGAGGCTGTTCACCTGGAGAAGAGAAGGTTTTGTGGAGACCTCACAGTACCTTCCAATATCTGAAGAGTCCCCAAGGAAGCTGGAGAGGGACTCTGCATCGGGAAGTGTAACAACGGGACAAGGGGGAACGGGTTCAGACTGAAATTTAGGTCAGGTTTTAGGAAGGAATTGTTCCCTGTGAGGGTGGGGAGGCCCTGGCACAGGGTGCCCAGAGAAGCTGTGGCTGCCCCTGGATCCCTGGCAGTGTCCAAGGCCAGGCTGGAGCAGCCTGGGACAGTGGGAGGTGTCCCTGAACATGGCAGGGGGGGAGATGAGTTTTAAGGTCCCTTCCAGCCCAAACCATTCTGGGATTCCATGGAGCTGTCAGAGGAGATGCCCTGGGTGGTAACCTGGCCTTTTGTCCTTTGGGATGCTGGAAATCCCAACATCCCACCCAGCTTTCCTTGGAGCTGCTGCTCAGTTAAGGGCCAGGCATTCAGAGTGTGTGCACTCAGGGGTCCTGCCAGTTTAACCTCTTATGTGACTTTCATGGCTTTTCCCTGATAAACTCTGGAAAATAAATATATAAATGGCTGAAAGCTGTGGGAGGAGGAGCCTGTGAGACACACAGAGGGGTCTGTCCTGGTGGGCTACCACAAACCCCTCTCTGCTCTGCTTCAGCTGGGATCTCACACCTCCAGCCTTTGCAGGGGATCTTGTCACGAAAATCTAACGAGAAGTGACCAAAAAAAACCCCAGCAAAAGTCTTTTACATCTGCTTTAAGGAACTTACTGGAGTGACAAGTGTGTTTAACCTAGATTTTAATTCCCCTGGTGTGGGAAAGTTCCCGTGCCCAGGCAGAAGGCCCAGAAGGGTTATGCATCATTTACAACCCCATGTTCCAAACGAGGGGCAGGACGGGGGCGGCTGGGAGTGGAAATGCAGCTTCAGAATCCTCAGCTCAGCAGGAGCCCTGTTCTGTGCAGGGGCAGAACCCAGCTGATGAACAGCTTCTGGCAAGGGCATCGGGCTTTGGGTCCCTCTTGCTGCCTGCTGGCACGACAGAGAAAATATCCTCTCCCCATGGCAAGTCCCAGCTGCTGGCTGCATGTCCCCTCTGAGCGCTTCCCAAGCCATTCTGTGGGGCTTTGAGAGGTTTTGGGGTTGCCCAGAGCCACCCAACAGATAAAACTTCCCTCTCTGTGGTCCCTGCTGAATTCCTGTTTGTCCACGAGGGGATGTTGCTGCTGCTCAGGGTAAAAATCTTCTAATTCTGGGCTATTTTTAAGTGGATCCTGAAATACCTGGAACTAGGGAGGAGCAGCAGCACCAACAGGGGTCTAGTGGTGTCTGGAGATCGTGTGGGGGGTCAGACTGGAGCTCCTGGAGCTGGGAATTTGCTGAGCATCCCAGAGGGTCCCTGGGAGCTGAGCTGCTTGTGCTGTATCCAGGTTTGTCATAGTCCTGAATGGAGAAATTCCCAGAGAGACCTGCTGTCTGTTTCCTCCTGTGAGATGATCCTAGAGACCTCCTCATCTTGGGATTTTGGAGGTTTGAGGCACGTGTCTTGTATGGTTTTTTGAATAGGAGTTAGATTTTGAAGGTGTTTTCCACGGTGACCTTTTAGAACCAGCTGAATGTGCTGTGGGACCCCTGGTTTTTGTGGGATCCCTTGTTTTTCTTGGCTCTGAGCTGCAGAACAAGCCAGCAGGGTTTCTCCTGGACAACCTACCTTTGTCTCCCAGAATGGATTTGCATATTGCCTCTGGTTTGAGGGCATCATCCTGCAGGAAGGGAGAACACCCTGTGGAAGTTGTTCCAACACCTGGTAGCTCTGACAGCCACAAAAACCAGACCAAGCTGCCTTCCCCCTCTGCTGCTCAGGGTGGTGTCTGTGGGAATGCCTGAACATCCTCACCTCTCCAAGATCCCCTCCCAACACAGGCAAGATCCCATTTCTGCTCCAATTTAGGCAGCTGTGAGAAAAACCAGAAATTCCTTTCCCATTGCCACTGAATTTGGGGAGGAATCCACCTGTTCGTAGCAATTCCACAAGAGCTCTGCACAGCACCAGCCTTGTTTTGTAGGAGCACACATCTCTGTCCCACTGACAGGAGTAGCTCGATGTCCTAAAAGTTGGTTTTCTTTTGGGATTGATGCCAGGAGTGGAGCAAAGGCGCGTTTCCCTTCATCCCCTTTCTGCCGGCAGACGCATGGATGATAACACAAGTAGATGCGCACAGGGCGAGTTTTCCAGGCTTTTTTCCCTCACCCTGGAATAATCTAAATATGGATCAGGTGGCTGAGAGAAGGGAAGAGCTGCTCCGGGGCAGGGCTGAGGAGCCGCAGCCACAGGAGGTCAGTGTTGCACTTTGGAAACGGCAGCGAAAAGTCAGCGTGGCCTTGGAGGAAAACTTGACCCAGGAGGGAGGTGAATTCCTCTCGGGCCCTTGTGGGGAGTTGGCCACGCCGTGCTCAGCAAAGCCCGGGGCTGGTGAGGGATGCGCGGCTGGAAGGAGCGGGGATGTGTCGCTGATGGGGAAGGAGAAGCGCGGTGCGGATGTCGCGCCTTGGGGAGCTGGGAGCGCACACAATCGATGGCTCGGGGCTGGGCTGGAGCTGGGAGCTGAAGGCTCTCCCCTCCACGTGCTGGCCCTGCTTTTGGCCCTGCTTTTGGCCCTGCTTTTGGCCCAGCTGTCCCCTCGCAGATGTTCGCTGGAGGAGCTGCAGCTCCTCCGCCCGTGTCCTGCATCCCTGCGGCCGCAGCGCAGGTGGGCGGCTCGCCGGCAGCTTCGCTCCACTTATCAAGGCTTGAAAAGCTCTTCCATGCCTGATCCCAATCCCTCCTCCTGCGAATCCTCCTTCCAGGGTGGTCCGGGGGCAGGTTGGAGCAGGAGGCGTGAGGGATGCTCGCACGGCTGCTGTCGGGGCTGGCTGCTGAAAGGGGATTTGCATTCCAGGAGATTCCAGGGGCTGTGTCCAGCCACTCTCTTCCCTCAGGGCTCTGAAATATGTTTCAAGACCCATTCCTAGGGAGCTCTGGCAGCTGTTTGATGTGGTGGCAGCGCTTTTAGAGAATGGCTGGGCCAGTGACAGAAGTGAAACTCGACTATTCTCCAGTAGGCTCTGCGGTTCCTTCATTAAAAACAGACAGATAAACAAACAAATTACAGCCCATTATGAGCATGTCCTTCAGTTCCTCTTCAAACAGCTTTTTGCTGTTTTAAAAAGCCTTAAATAAGGACACAGCCTCCCCAGTCTTGGCCATAAACTGTTGGCTTTAAGCTTTCCTTGTGCCTCTGGATCCGTTGTCTTTGCTGTCTTCGAAGTGTCTGATGTGAGCTTTTAATTCGCTTGGCTTTTCCTGGTGAGAGGCTTCAGAACAAGATTCCTTGTGTGCAGTCTTTGATGTTGCACCACAAAGAATCTCCCCCTTTTTCCAAATGCTCTGCTGAACCCCCATTAAAAACAAAAGAAAAAAAAGAGTTTCATGTAGCCAGGCTGAGAGGAAGTGGGGTGACCCATGGAAATGGTTTTTGTGTCCCTCACAAAGGCCCCAGTGCTATGGTGATGGGCTCAGCCAAAAGATCTGCACTCATTTGGGCTGGGCTGGGCTGTGTTTGCAGGCTTGGAAACATCACGTGAAACACCCTGGGAAAATCCAGCCAGACTCTTTTCCTCCTCCAAAAGTAGATAAAGACTTGTTTTGCTTCCTCTGACACTTAGTGGCTTCTGCTCTGTTGGCACTGAGCTCCTGATGTTGGGACTCTCCTGCTCCCCGTGCATTTGGGCACCTGGGGTTGCTCCCGCTCCTGAAGCCGAGGGAGAGGGAAAACCATTGTCTGCAGCACAGACTGAAACAAAGCTCTCCATTTTCCCACTCGGTGCCTTTGCCTGACTGAGGGGTTTTGGGACTATTTTGTTTGGGCCCCTGCTCGTAGGCTAAACCCAGAACAGGTGCCTTGGGTGCAGCCTGTGAATCCTCAGCTCCGTTAAAGGGCTTTGTTCCCTGTGTGTTTTTGCAGAGGAGAAACCTATGCACTGACCCTTTTCAGGAGCATCTGATGCGTGCACCGTGATTAGAAAGAGTAGGGGAAGTTAAAAATAACCTATGGAGGAGGCATTCTAATGAGCAATTATCATTCCTTTCCATTGACTTTTTGCAGCAAGACTCTCCCTGTGTTTAGTCTTCTCCAAAGAACATGCCAGATGTTAGAGTGAGTGACTTGTTAAGTCCCTGAATTCTATAATTCTATTCTCACTGGTGTTCTGAACCATTGTCAGGTTCTTTTTTTTTTTTTTTTTGTAACTATTAAAATAATTGGGCCCTGAACACTCTGACCTGATAACGCAAAAGAATCTTGGCTGGCTTTCCTAAGGGTCAGGATTTGTGAATAGAAAACTTGGGGAGGGTTTGCCAGAACAAAGAGATGTTTCTGCATGCAAAGATCTTCAATAAGTTAATCTGAGGTGGAATCATCTGGCTTCAGAAATCGTGCCTCCTGGCAAAATCTGACTTTTGCATTTCAACATCCTGAACTTTAGTCTTCAAGGAAGCTTTTGTGCTTGTGGGGCTCTGCTTTGCTCCCAAAAGAGAGCTCTTTAGAAATGATTGACGACGAGGCTGATTCCACCTTTGCGAAATTTTCGAAGTTTTCATGTGGGGGAAAGCAACGAGGAAAAGCAAAGGTCCCTTCACAAAGCCACCGGAGCCCTTTCGCCGTCCCCGTTCCCTCGCAGGAATCTTAATTGGATTAAAATACAAATCTGTATATTGTGATTTTGCATGCCATGGATCCCACCCTCTTGTTTTTAGGCGCATTGGCCAAACTCAATGAAGTGCACGGTCAATGTTTGAGCTCTGCCTTTGGTGTCCCTCGGTTGGAGCTCATTAAGCATTCGGGGAATAATAATTCTGGGACTTGAACTTTGATCTGAGGAATCTGGGAAAGAAAGGGCCGGAAATTGCAGCAGCCTGATTAGCTACCCCAAGTTGATCAACTTTTCTGCCAGATGCAGGCAGAGCTCCCAGAGGCTCCGAGACAATGGTGGGGGTGAGGCAGAGCCGCGGCGGCCGTGTTGTGTCTGCACTCCCATCACATCCCATTACTGTCTGCCATGCAAATGGCACTTTGAACCACTCCACAGCCAACCAGAGCCTTTGTCCAAAATAACCACTTGGCAAAAAAAAGTAATAATAATTTATTCAGGTTTTTTTTAACCTTAAGCGTTTGCCGGTTTTCACACATTCGTGAGTTGCGCGGTTTCATTAGGGCTGGAAACATCGAATTATCTTGAGAAAACCTTTCCCTCAGAGCTTTGCCTGAGCTTTCCTTGAGCCTGACTCTGAATTGGTGGGAATTTCAGTGGGACACTATGAATTACAGTGAGGCAAGACTGGGATAGGCTGTATGTGCTGGAGTTTTACGTGAGCGGTACTTTACTCACCAAGGAGGAAATTTAGACTGGGGTATAAAACCTGAAGTGCTTCGATTTGGAACAAGGCAGGGGTTGTCACGTATTTCCATTTCCCCCAAAAATATCAGGAGAATCTCAGCTGGAATTCAAGCACATGTTGTGACAACCCAGACTCGATGAGGAACCAGCTTTGGAGCTCTGCTGTGTCCGACTGGGGATTTTCTGACCCTGGTGACCGAAAACTCACGGTTGTAACTGAGACAGGAGTGGAACGAAGCTGCTTCTCCCAGAGCAGAGCTGGAGACTTGGATATCTTCCTCCTTGGAAAGGAGACATCCCTGCCACCGCCAGAATACCTCGATAATGCTGAAATATTGACCCCTCCATGGCTGAAAAACCTCCCTGATTGCTGTTGCTTTTCCTCAAAACTTTGTACGCTCTCAGTTTCCGTCAAGAGACGCATCAAATGTCTACCTCAATATCCAAGGGAAATAAATATCCACAAGCTCAGTGCCATGTTTCTGGATGCTTGGCCAGCTGGCAAAGCAGGAATGGGATGTGGAGCTTTTCCAGAAGGGCTTCTGATGAAGACAATTTTTTTTTTCCTTGTTCCTGCTAGAAATCAAATACTAAATATTGTCGTTGAAAACCCAAATGATTTAGGTTCCAGCAATAAGACATCCTGGTGCCTTGTGATTGCAGCACTGTTTGATCCCTCTTTGGTCCCTCTCCCTGTCTCAGGCTCAGGGGTGATGCCTGGTCCATCACATGGAAATGTACTCAGGATGTTTTCCAGGAGGAAAATCGCTGTCAGAGCAAATAATACTGTTTGAAAGAAAGTTTCCTTCTCAAATGAAAAAACGTAATGCGATTTTGGCAGGCTCCCATCTGCCTCCCATTGCAGACACTCCGTGTTATGGTTGTGTGTAGCATCAGGAACTGTCTTTAATGTGATTTTGGAAATTCTGTGTTGAGTGGCTGGGTCTCAGTTTTCATGGTGGAGAGGTGTCTCCCTGTCAGAGCGCCAAACATTCTGTCAGATCCCATGTTTTCTGTCCCTATATAAAGCTGAGCTTTGCTTCCAGGCTCGGTGACGGAGGAAGCTGACACTATTCCAACATGTTGTTCATATCCTGAAGTCTTTTAATTTCCCCTGGCTGCTGTTGCAACAGCACCATTTCACCGAGTAAATTAATCACAACCTAAGATTTGTTGAATACGAAGGCTCAAAACCCAGGTTCAGCTTGTGACTTGCAGAAAGCTGTTCCAGTGGGGTGCTTTGGCACTATTTTTCCCCCTCCGTGGGGTGAAACGGTTACGAGAACCTCTGCTATTGTTGCTAGAAAAAGTGGCTTCCTGTGATATAAAGTAGTTTTTTTCAAATAGGAAACATATGGCTGGTCCCTAACAACAAAGTAATATTCAGGTGCTGGTGGCATATGCCTCCAGTCCTGTTAGAGGAAGCTGTCTTGGAAATCTGGTGGCAGAGGTTTATCCACGCTGATTTTCAGGAAGTGGGGTGTGGGGGGGTGGAATCTGAACCCGATATCAGAAATAAATACATTCACATTTTTAATTTCGCTGGCAGTTCTTTGCTGCCCCTGCTTTAGGAGTCTCTGCTGTGCATCCCCTGGGAGCTGCAATAAACAAATCCCGGGTGAGGGCTGGGCTGCTCTATTTAATACCCATCTGAGGAGTAAAAAACCCCATAATTTCATCATGAGAGCCCCTCTCAGGGCTTGGTGTCTCACGTGGGGAGTGACAGGAAAGGGGGAATGGCTCTAAACTGGAAGTAAGGAGGTTTAGGTTGGATATTGGGGGGAAAAAGATCTTTGCTGTGGGTGTGGTGAGGCTCTGGCACAGGTTGCCCAGAGAAGTTGTGGCTGTTCCATCCCTGGAAGTGTTCCCTGCCCCTTCCATGGCTTTCTGGGAGCTCCAAGAGCTGCTGGGGTCATTATTCCTTCTGAGTTACATTGCTCTTGTTGTGGTTCTCAGCCTTACTACAGCCAGGGCTTGGACTGAACCACAGTTTGGGATATTTTTATCCTCCACTGCTGGAATTTTTGCTTCTTATAATTAATAATATTTACCTTTCTTTCCTTTGGGAGCCCAACTTTTCTTTCTCCTGGGTTCTGGCTGAAAACTTGATTTTTTTACTTACTAATTAAAGTGGTGCTCATCACAGCCCAGATATTCAGGTCGCTTCTCAGCTTGAGCTTGGGTTGAGCTTGCAGCCTAAAGCAAAGTTGGTCGGGAGGAGCTGATGGGGATCTGGGAATTTGCTGTCCCAGGGAGATGTTCCAGACAAACCAGGGCTGTGTGGAATCAGCCCCACTGGAGTGGGAATCACATGCCTTTGGTGCCAAGCCACCAAACTTCAGTGTGGTTTTATCTTCCTCCACAGCATCTTGCATTTAGGGTTGTTCAGAGTGCTGCAAACCCCCCTCTCCCCCATCCCTGCCTTCATTACTGCTCAGTTACCCAATTAGTGCTCTCACACCTGCAGCTTCTTCATCTACAAACACGCCATGGCTTTAACCCTTTGGAGAGTCACAGCTGGAGAAATGTCAGGATGGGGGGAAAAACCCCTGGATTTGAAGTGACTTTTGCGTCAGGAAGGGACGTCTGAATTTATTTTATCCCCATATTTCAGGAGATGACACTGGGAGTGATTTTTGTTTGGTAGCGAGCTCTGAGGGGGTGATGGGCTTTGACTTCCAGCATTAGGAAATAAAGAGACAAGCAAGAACACCAAGGTTTCCTCGTGGAGATCCTGAATCCTGTAGGAATCTTCTGCAGAGCTGCAGCAAGTCTCAAAGAGACACAACAGCTCGGCAGGATTGATTAAGTGCCTGCAACTCTGCGTCTAAGATAGTGCTGTAATAAAAGTGACAAATGGGGGAGAAGAGTGTGGCTGCTGGAAACTTAGCATGACTGAAGGAAAAAAAATGCACGGGGTAATTTATTGGCAATGGAGAACCATCAGCAGGAGAGAGGGAACCTAATTCAGCCCGATTAATTAGGTATGGGACTGAAACCTTGGTCTTGCACAGCTCCAGCCACCGAGTCACTGCGGGTCTCGGAGGACTCTGAGAGCAAAACCTTGGAATGAATTTTAATTGTTGGTTCAGGTCTCTGCCAGAACAATAACCAGGAAAACCCCTCTGGATAGACCTCGGGTGGGAATGCCACCATTATCAGCAGCTTGCAGAGGCTTCACCTGGGTGTTGTTCTGCGTGTCCAGAGCTGTTTTAGCAGCGGGGTTTTAAAGAGTTTGTGCTGTTTCAAAGGGCAGTGTGGGGTGGCACAGCCTTGTCCGGCTTTGTGTCACTCTGTCACCTCCAGAGGTCCCTTCTAACCTCAGCTCTGCTGGGATTCTGTGCCCACCCAGGCCTTCAGCAGCCTCCCCCAAAATCTGCGGGTAGTTTAACACCCACCCTCCCCTCCCCAGCCCCATAAACACAGCGCCCTGCTGCTAACAAAGAAATCTGGGGTCGTTCCCCAGGTAATTTTCCCTTCTCCCCAACTTTAGGAAGCACTAAATCCGTATGGGTACAGTGGGATGGGGAGGGGGAAACACCAACACCTTCCAGAAAAAAAGAGATTCTGAGGGATGAAGCACAAAGAAGATGTTTTTATGGGGCTGGGTGAGGCTGCTGTGCACAGAAGGGATCCCAGCGCGCTGATAAAAGGAGAATTTCATGTGATGTCATTCCCAGCACTCCACTGAGGCTCCGGGCAAAGCCAGTGTGGTCAGCTTGGGGCTGGGGGGAGGAGGAGGAGAAGGGCATCCCAGAACGGGAATGCTTTCACAAATAAAGGGACAACAACACAAAACCCCCGCTCGGGCTGTCCCTGCCCTGCTCTGCCGGGTTCGTGTGTGCAGGCTCGCAGAGAGCCGGGAGCTGCTCCTACAGAAATGATTTGTTAGACAAGTCCAGCCGGAGCTGGGAGCAGGGGGAGGTGGATGCGAGGAGCCGGGGCGGAGGGGGAGCCTTGGAATGGGTTCAGGAATGACTGATGGGCTCCGCTGAAAATTTTATCCGACTACTACCTTATGGAAAGGCGGGGGGGGGGAGAAGAAGTGAGAAAAGGCAAATGGAGAAAGGCTGGGCTGTCTGCTCTCCAGCATCGTGATATTTTATTTTTCACCGCTAAATGCAAAATTGATTTTCTTTTTTTTTTTTTTAAGATGCATTAAAAAAAAAAAAAAAGGCAAGCAGCCTCTACCTCTCTTTTAATTCCCAGACAAAGGAAGCTGCAGCAGACACCCCAGACAATGGATACTCCTGTCTCCCTTAAGCATTTGCCTTTCTCAGCAGTTAAGGTTAAAAAAAAAAAAAAAAAGAAAAAAGAAAAAGAAAAACCAACCAGAAAACCCTAATTGAAGGAATGAATTAAAAAGATGACCCCGGAAAACGTGGCAGCCTTTTTATTTGATGAGGAATCAAGTTCACAGTGTGTCAGCAGAGGTGCTGCGGTCCGGGTTTTTATTTGTTTCCTGGCAATAAGAACATTCCTTTTCAGCCTGATATCATCCTCTCATCTTCTCCCTCCCTCTTTCTATCCCTCTCTTCCTCGTCTCGCATCCTTTTTCCTTCCTCCCTTTTTTCTCCCTCACCCCCTCGCCCTTTTTTCTCTTCGCTTGCCAGTTCAGGCATTCTCACATACATTACCCCTTCCTTTCATCTCCGGAATGACCTGAAATGACCTTTTGCCTGGCACTAGACGTGACTTAACTGATAATAGCAGATACTTGGGGGCCTCAAGCGGTGGCTTGTCTCGGCACGTAGAGGGAGGGGAAAGAAAGAAGAGGGAAAAAAAGAAAAAAAAAAAAATCCCTATTTTTTTTTTTTCCTAGGGAAAGCACGGGTTTCTCTTTGTAGCAGCATTTCCTGCGAGGTAGCAATTAATGACACTTTGTGCTGCTCGTTGCCCGTGAGATAAAATCCTTCAAAAGCTTCCCCGGGAGTGTCGAGCCCGAAGCTGTTGAGAAGCAAAAGGAGGGGGAGAGAAATCTGTCTGCAAGTGGTTAAAAACTCCACAGCAGCATTTTGATGCCACTGGCTACTGGTGCTCTGCATTGCGTCTCGCCCGTCTTTGTGCTCCAAATACTTGTTGGAACAGCACAAATGTCCTTCTGTCTCCAATAATCGCCACTTTTAGGTGACTAATCTGGGCAAAAGGTTATTATTTGGCTTCTTAATGTCCCTTGAAGCCATCGCGGCGGAGATAAGATTGCAGCCAGCCCCGCTGGGGCTCTGATTTTTTAATTTTCACTATTTATTTGGATACTCGGTGAGGCTGGGTGAGTTACCACAGCAACGACTCTGAGTCTTGAACATGAAAGGGCTCTTATTGTGCCATGTGGTGCCTCAGAGATACAGAGAAAGAAGGAGGCGGGGAGGAGAATTCCTCTTTAGGGAAACAATAGCCAGACATTATGTGAACTTTTGGGGCTTTATAATAAAGTTTGAAGCGGGGAGGGGGAAAAAAAGGAGCTACGGCAGTCTGCAGTGAAAATAAAATGTGCTGGCTTACAGAAGTTCGGGAAGAGAGGTGTGTGTGTGTGTTTATGGAAATATTAATTAATTAAGTGGGAAGTAAAAGCTTAATCTAGATATTTGTATTTAGTTCTTTTCTCTGGCAGATCACTGAGCCCAGGCAGATCAGAGCTCAGGGGCAGAACCCAAGGTGCATTTTTAAAAAAAGGAATGATTTAATTTTATATTTTGAACTTTGTTCTGTCCTTTCCCTCGAGAGAAAGGGAAAGGGGTGGCTCTTAGAATGTCGAGAAAGGTGCCAGAGTGCAGCTTGGTTTTCATTGTCCACAACAACGGAGCGACTGCAGCTCCAGACAATGGGAAAACGTGGAGAATGGGGTTACTAAAGGGTGCAGAGCAGTGAATGGCTGCGTGTGGGAGCAACTTTGGTGCAGGGAGCTCATTAGTTCAGATTTGCTGCTACCTTGGCTGGACCCGGAGCCGCTCCAGTGCCCCTGGGTCGTGTCCCCGTGTCCCAGAGGGGTTTCTTTGCTCCTGTGCTGAGCCCTGGGTTTGGCTTTACCAACCCAAGCTCAGGGTGTCCCAGCTCTGTGGCACACTCTGATCCCCACCTCGTGTAAAACTGGGTGCAGAAGTACCCCAAAATACCGGGCCTTCATCCAAATTCCAGGGTGGCAGCGTTTTGTGTGGGTTAAGGTCCTGTTTTCTCCTCCCCAGCTGCTTTGACTCTGCAGAACTCATGAGTTGTGGCACCCTGTCACCTGCTATAACTCAGGGATAACCCATTTCCTTCCCAAACACCCATTTGCAAGTCAGGTTGGATTTTTTTTTTCTCCCAACTCCAGCTCCAGGCACGGCCAGAGTTGGGGTAGAGGGAGGGAATGTGTGATGGGGGAGCAGGGATGGAGCTGCTGGAGGTGAGAACTCTGCTGGTTCAGCTTCCAGGGCTCAGCCCGAGGTGGCAGGGAGGTGTTGTCCATAATATTGTGGTTTTCCAGGATGTGTTGGTGCTGGACAATCCCCAAAACTCCCTGTGAAACTCATCCACATCTCCTGTGCTCGGTTATCATTGGTTTGGGGTGATCCTGCAGCTTGCCCTGCAATTTCCATGCTTCAGTCATCACAGCTGAGCAAAGTTCTTGGAGTTCCCCTAAAATTTCAGGGAAATGCCAGCTTTTGATGAAGGAAAAGGGATTTCACTGGGAGTTTGCATTGTTCCAGCAACTTTGAAACAACCCTGAGTCACTTGCACAGTGCTTCTCCCTCCTCTCTGCCCTGTGGCGTGCAGATCTTGGTGTATTAATTGTCAGTAAATTAACATCAGATATAAAAGTATGAAAATATGGCTTTATCCGTGAATGTTATGGGAGTAACCATCTCTCTGTGGAGTCTCTGGAGTGTTTAATCTCATCAGCTGGTTCCAGGTTTGTCCATGTTGTGTGTATACACTGAATATTTGCTGGCCTGGAATATTTTTATGCTGAAATTCTTTTTCCCCCACCACTGTAGTGCGTGTAATTTAGGAACTTTAAATTTTGGATGCCATTATGTAACTACTTAGGATTCCTTTCCCTCTCAGCACAAGTTCAAACCCTTTTCTTAATTAATTACCTGGGTTTCCAGCTCTTCTTTTAAGAAGCCCGTTGCTAAATTGAGTGAAGTGGATTAAATTACTGTTGCAGGTGGAGAACAAGGCCAATCATGGTTTATTGCCTGAAAAGCACTGCCTGAAGTGAGGATGATTGTACATTCCTGAGGATGTGCGAGTGTCAGCTGTCTAAATGTCTCTGCAGCATAAAAGATTCCTGGTTCCTTTCATTTACGGGATGCCTGGAAGTTAGGCTGAGATCAGTCAGGATAATATTGGCACTAAACCTCCCTCTAATTCTCCAGCTACACGAGAGTGTGAGATTAAGGGGAAAAAGTTGGGTTAAATCTCTAATCTCTCTTTATCAATAAGAAAAAAGGATGCGGTGTAGAAGTGATTTGGCTTTGACGGCTGAGGAAAAATGGGTCAGAAGCAGCATTTTACTGACTGTTCCTATACCAATGACACTTTAAATATGTTGTCATCATCTTGGTCTTCCCTGTGCTGGGACCAAAGGCCACATCCAGTCACCAAAATCCCGGAGTTTCCTGCCTTTCTCTTGGTGCAGCTCCCTCTGAACACCTGAAGGCAGCCGAGAGGGAACATTGAACACAAAGTGGAGCTGAGGCCACTCCAAAACCTCCCAGTCTGGTTTTAATTCTGTGTTTGCAGAGTGTCTCTCACAGCAGGACCACAGACACTGTGCAAGGGGAATAGTAACAGTGTTCAGGGCATGGCAGAAATGGCTATAAGCAATAAATTGGCCTTTTTTATTTAAAAGATGTGGATGTGGCACCTTGAGGACACGGTTTAGTGGTGAGCTCAGCAGTGCTGGGTTAAGGGTTGGACTTGATGATCTTGGAAATTGATCATTTTCAACCTAAATGATTTTATGATTTAACGTAGAAATGCTTCTGTACAAATGCACACGTGAACTCCTCATACACGGGCTCTGTAAATGGAGAAATAAAGAAAGAAATGAAAGGACAGAAAGGGACAGGAGCCCACAAAAACCTGCAGCTCACTTCTTTCCTGGTGTGGAACCCCCTCCATGCTCTGAGATGTGGAAGCTCATTCCATATCAGACACCCAACAGTTGTTTCCTCTTTAATCAATTGCTTAACTCCTGCGAGTCAAAACCACCAAAAATACAGGGTTTAGATAAGCTTGGGTTATTGGGAAATCTCTTCAGAAACTGTGGAGTAAATCAGGCATGTGGAAATGGCTGTTAAAAGCATTTGTACTGCTCAGTAATTTGAAAATGGAGAAACATGAAAAGGAAATGATGTCCATGGTGAGTTGGAGGGGTCTGTGCATCTCAGGAGACGTGAGCTGGAAACTGGAGCATTGCTTAAGAGTTCTGACCCATGAAAAGTTGTGTCTCCTTCCAGCTGGCAGGAGAACAGCAGTAACCGTGTGAGTGCTGGCCCTGCCTTGCTGAGTTCTGCAGCTTTTGGTGGAGAAAGGAGAGGAAAAGCTTTGAAGCCTCTGCCTCTCCCCTTCCTGCCCGTCCTGCTGTGCAGGGTGCGATGTGGAAGTTGGGATTCCTGGTGGATGTTCCCATCCTTTCCATTAATTCCCATCCGTAACTCGAGCACAGAACTGCAAACCCTCATCTCTGAGTGGGAGCAGGGGGTTTGGGGTGTGATAAAGTGAAGGCTCACTGTCTGTGGGTTCCTGCACTTCACCCTCTGGAATACAGGAACTCCAAACTGGACTGGTCCCGTTCCCAGCAGAGGGGATGGGGCTTGGCTTTGCAAGGCCAGGATGCAAGAACAGCCGATCCAGCAGCTCGAGTGAGGGGCAGGCAGCCAGGCTGAGCAGTCCCAGGGGCTGGAGAATCCTCCCCACGTGCCTTAAGGAACCAGCTGGAGCTGGGAAGTGTTATGGGAATGCTCTGGGAGGGCTCTGGAGCAGGATGGGATCTGCAAACTGCAGGTTCAACCTCAGAGCAAAACTTGGGCTGGAGCTGAGAGCTCTGTGTCCCTCTGGGCTGCATTAAACACGTGGGCACTGGTGAGACAGGGACATTCCATGCAAGGAGGCTCCTTCGGGAATTATTTCCCCCTGGAAATTGCAAACAGAAGGAAGAGAAGCTGCGAATGAAGGAAGAAAGCAGAGATTTATCCCCGAATTTATTTTTCTTTATTTTATTTAGGAATTATTTGCCATGAGAGGCTCTGGTTGGAGCTGACTCTGTGCTCTGCCTGCCTGAGGAAGGTGGTGTGCTCTGCAGAAGAGATTTGAAAGGTCACTCATCCAGGGAGAGGGAATGGGACTCTGGAGCTGAGTGCTGGCACTCCCTCGGTGAGGGGGAATGCAGGTGCCAATCCCTGCTCCAAGCACTTTCTCTTGGATTTGTCCCATGGCTGTTTAATGCAAAATAAAGAAATTAATTGTTGAAATAAACCTGCAGTGTTTCCAGATATGTAAGTGATAAATACCTGCCTGTAAAGATGCTGCATTTAAAACGTGCATTCACCCTTTACTATGAATTTCTGCTCAAGTTCATAACAGAAATCTGTTTTAAACCCCACTTTGCCACTTGTTTTTGCTTTCTTTGACACACTTCTCTGTCTGAGGTACCCAAAGTGCTTTGATGGCTCAGAAGAGGGGTAAATGCAGCATCTCCCTGTGCATGGAACAGGAATGGCAGAGCACCATCCACGGCTCCTGCTTTGTTCAAACGGCATCTTAAATAGCTGGGCTTTTCCTCCTGACTCACAGGTTACATTCGTTAGTGATTTTAATTTAATTGCATAAATTCTTTGCATGCTGGCAGAGGAACAGGCCCCCAGCAGAAGTATGTGAAGCAGTCTGAAGTGCTTTTTCCTCTCCTGCTCCGGGTATTATTATTTGTTTCTCTAAACCTTGTTTGTATGTAATTGTTTGTTTAAATGTCAAAAAAAGCTACAAACACTTTACCACGAGGTGTAGCACTCAACAGCAAGAGTTTTAGTCCTGCTGGCTCTTTTACAATCACGGGTTTATGGCAGGAACACATCTGAGAGTGGTTTCCAAGTAAACACCAGGCGAAGTTCTGCTTGATGGAGACGTTGTGGGTATTTATTGCATTTATCTCTGCAACAAATGAAAAGCTTTCACCTCCCTGGTAGGCACCAAGGCATTTACTCCAAGCTCTGTGGTGATTTGGAGCTGTGTGACTTCACCTAGACACCTTAAAAACTTTAAAATCACTAAAAGAGCTCATCAAAAACTTAAAAAATGAAGCCTTATGTGTGGTGCACAATTAAGGGGGTGATGCTGCCACAGAGACAACAGCATTTGCAGGACAAGGGACTTTTAAATTCATGGGACACAAGACAAACATCCCCTGACACTCGCTCTGACCCTGCAAACTGCTTAACTGGGATAAGCCAAGTTACCAACAGGCAAAGAAAGGATAAGGGAGATACCGAGAAGAAAAGAGAGTTCTTGGAATAAATCCGCAACCAGGCAGAGGCTTGAAAAGGCAGGGAGTGTGTATTTGATGGCAAAAATCCCCAAGAAAGAGTAGATGCATTCAGGTGAGTGTTAAAAATCAATTGGTGCAAGCTAAAGCTGTTTGGGAGTCTCTGGATATAGAAATTTCCGTAGTGAAGTGTCAATATATCCAAACTTGAAGCGTTCATCTCAGTTTTAATGACATTTTCCATGAGCTCTTCCAGGTGGGATGACAAGGAATCATGCTTTCTTCTTCTGTGGTCAAATAAAATAACTGTTACACCATACCAAGGTTGTTCAAATTAGGGTGGTCACGTTTAAAATGCTCCATGTGGGACCCCCTTGGCTCATGGGGGTGTTGGGTGGCTCCTGCAGAGCTCCAGGACTTGGGGACCCCCTAAATCTCAGCTATTCCTTGGAGGAAGGCTGTTGACTCCCACGTTGTCCCACATCTTTGCAAAGTGCTTTAGGAGCCCTTAGCAAAGGCAAGGTTTTACTGATGCCATGATGATTTTTTGCCTTTTTCTTATACCCCTTTTGTATACCCTTTTATATAGTTTTTATGTATCTTTAGTGCTTTTAACCTACACACTTGTAATTTTTTGAGTTTAATAACTAACATAGACCCAATATTCCATTAAACCAGGAAACCAAACATCCCAGAAACCTCGTCATTACAAGTCAAAAAGCCCTAGAAACCAAAGTTCCTTCGAGAACGCACTTTGTAGACTAAAATACACCCATCCAAGGAAAAATTCCACAAGATGGGAGGCTCATTCCAGTCTCCCATTAGAGAATTTCAAATAAATATGCTAATTTACAAAGCCTATAAATTGTATATGCAATTTATCGTGTGTGTGCATTTCAGTGTCCTTTCCAACACACTCCACCTGAACAGAGTATGCACCTTTAAAGATCCTTAAATAAATACCGAGACAAACCCCTTTTCCCTCTGAACCGTGTTTAACTTTGATTTTAAAACCAAAGAAAGGCAAGGTTATAACCCTGGGGGTGTGGGAACTTCAGCGAAATCTCACTCAAAAATCAGATGCTGCTCTGGCTGTGTCATTGCAAATCTCCTGAACGAAGGGAGGAAATGACACTGCCACCTTCCCCCCCAGACTGTGAGGGGTTAAACACCGTGTTAGACACAGAAATGCAAAGGGAAATCCAGAGGGAGAGCCCAGCAGCTCTCCCAGTGCTGCAGAACTTGCTTTATGAATCCTTTCTGTGGGAGTTCAGCTCTCTGCACAAATGTTGGTTCTTATCTTCACCTCTGGGAAGTTTTACCTCGAGTCCGAACAGATGAGAGACGCCTGCAGATGCTGTTTCAAGATGTTTATTTCTTCTCATCTCTAACTTGCTCTCAGCTCCAGCTGCACGTCTGATGCCAGCCCAAACCAAGCGGGGACTGCCCAGTCTTGGGCCGTCCCTGTCCTTTTTGTGCCCTTTCCAAGGTCCAACCATTCTTCACAACGTATTTATTATTTACTCTTTTATACCAATTAATTTGCACCTATTCTAGACACGTAATTTCTACCTCTTTTTCATTCTACCAATCATCTTATGCCACAACTACTAGAGAACATGGAGGAGGAGGAGAAGAAGAAGAAGAACAGGGCAACGCTCAAAATCCTCCATCTTAAACCCTTCGTCCTCATATTAAAAATCCTAAAATCTACTTTTTAACCCTGTAAAATACCAAACCACTACTCATTTTTACACTCTCGTGGTTTGCACTGATTCTTGTAATGTTGGTAACTTTTCCCATGGGCTAAGGTCAAAGACAGGGTTATTCTGAGCTTTTTACCAGGGTCTGGGACCCCCTTGCTGGGGCTCCTGACCACCCAGGACAGCCCAAGGCATGTCCTGACCTCCCACGGCAGCCAGAGGTGTGCCTTGGACTCCAACACTTTCCCCTGCTCTCACCTCACAGCCCTGTGCACGCCGGCAGCGAGGGCTCTTTTTGTTGTAGAGCCAAAGTTGAACTCGCCAGCGACTTGGGAGTGGGAAAACTGAAATGGATCCACTCGATTCAGGGGGATGAGGAGCTCTTGGAGCTGGGATTTAAGGCATAATTAAGGACATGGGTGTTATTGCCTTTTTTGTGCCTCGGCTCTGTTGTGGTGCCCATGGACAGCTGGCATTTGCCTCTCACAGCCCTGCCCGTGCTGCCAGCTCCTGGGAAGTGCTAAGTCTGGAGGTTTGCATGTGGGAATTCCAGGGTGATGTCCAAATTCTGGCCAGCCACGGCGTAGGGCGCTTCATTTAGGTTGGGGAAGTCCATCAGAGAAGTGAGCAGTTGCTTTTCAAAGAAATCTTCCAGCTTTGCTGAGGCTGTAGGATCAAGGAGGCCAGAAAACCAAACTCCTGACCTGGTCTGGGTTTTGTAGAGCTGGTTGGATTTAGGGTCCAGCCTCATTCCTGTGCCCCTGTGATGGCTGGAAAGTCCTGCATTTTGATGCTCCTGGTGGTTGTTTTCTGCTCTAAACTCCATGTTCAGCTCTGATATTCTCTGCACTATGTTCTGCTCAGCTGAGGCATCTCTACCAGGCTGGGATTAGGAGCCGGAAAAGTCTTTAATCCTGTAGGGATTGATACACAGCAAGCCTTTTTATGCTGGCAAAAACACATCCAGCCCACTCAGTGCAATAAAATGGCTTTTAGCTCTACTTGATCAGAAGCAAAACCCTAAACCTTGTTGCCTTATACCAGAAATTATGAATGAGTCTTGATTTCCCCCCCTTTTTTTCTTTCTTTTCTTCCCTTCTCTTTTAAAGTATCATGTCTTATTGAAGCTGAGCTGTTTTCAGCAGCACAAATGATGCAGCTCAGCTCCTTCAGAAGAATTGCACTTCAACATCTCTCCACAAGTATTTATCACACGTACCTGTGCACACAAAACATTTAGCCTTGAGACAGCTCTCTCCTGAGAGAGGAGAAAGATTAAATTCCCTGAGCTCAACGCTGCTGCTTGTGCAGTTTGTCTTTTTCTCCTCCTTCCACCAACTTTATTTTGCCTGGAATATAAAAGCAGAGGCTGTCACAGGGAAATGCCTGCTGTCATTTATTACCTTACAATAAGACACTGAAAAAAATCATCGTTAATCTAATTTGTTAAATTGAGTTGAATCCCCCTGGAACTTTGTGGCTGTGGCTGCACCTTTCCTGCATTATTTGCTGTGTCAGCTTTATCATAGCAACCTTTGATTACTTTTAATCAGGGGATGTGAAGTGCCTTGCCCAAAGTTGTGTGGAAGATCAGGGGGTGGTGGTACATCCTTGGGAACTGCTGTGCTTCCTGCTCTGTCCTTGCACCACCTTCAAAGTTCAACTTTCTTGTACTTTAACATGAAATATGTCTAAATTACCTGCTGCACACTGGAAAATGTGCCAGCTCCATTTAGTATTCCACTGAATTAATGCAGTAAATCCTTCTCTTTTTAATAAGTCCCAAAGTTGGAAGAGACCTCTAGTTTCATACATTTTGTACACATCACACACTTCCACTCCATTTCTCCCCTCTGATTCTGGCTACTGGGGCTTTGACCAAGGAATCTCTTTAGCAGGATATGCAACCTTAATTGCCTTAATTGAATTCCCAGCAGTAACAGCCCCAAAGTCCCTTTGAGTCAGACTTTGCTTTGCCTCTGGAACCAGCTCTGAAGGTCCCTCCTCGGCATCCTTGGCTCTCTTATCTGGTCCTGGCACAGGATCTCCTGGAGGCCGCTCTCTTGGGGACATCTGGGGACACACCTGAGTGAGTTCTTCCACTCGTCCATAGGAATGAGGACTCCTGGGTCACTTTTTGCCTCAGTACAAGGCTGGGATAAGCTTTGCTGGAGCAGCAGGGCCAGCTCCATCCACCACAACAGGCTCCAAAATCACCCCAGTGATCTCCCACCCCCAAACACCCAGAGCCTCTCCTGGGGCTGTTAAACAAGCATGGAAAAGCCAGGATGTTTCTCCAGACACTCGCAGGCAGAACATGCTTTTTGCAGTTCCAGCAGGAGCCCAGGAGCCCAACTCCCACTGAAAACCAAGAGATTTGAGGCTTCTGAGTCACTGAAAGCCTTTTCAAAAGCTCTTCTGCGG
This sequence comes from Falcunculus frontatus, assembly GCA_013398115.1. Classification (NCBI taxonomy): domain Eukaryota; kingdom Metazoa; phylum Chordata; class Aves; order Passeriformes; genus Falcunculus; species Falcunculus frontatus. The sequence continues at coordinate 268,272 of VZRV01005754.1, read as the reverse complement.
CCAAAAGCGAACATGACAGTTCAGAGGAGCAGAAACCGAGCCCCACCCTTCAGAGCCTTGCTTTAATTTGTCCTTTCCCACCAAGAATCGAAGGATGGATGGATCTGAGCGCTGGGAACAATGGGGATGCAGACAGCATTCCTGGGCAAATCCAGCTTTTTCCCTCTGTGGTGCTTCCAGTGGCCACGAGGAAGCACGGACAGGTAGGGCTGAGCTCGCCGTGCTGGCACGGGCAGCAGTGCCTGCTGCTTGCATATGGTGGAAAAATCGGGATGCATCTCCAATCCCTCCGGGCAAAGAAGATGCTGTAAATAGCATGGCCACGTTTCAAGCTCTCGCAGCACAACGGGAAACAATCCAGGCTTTTCTGGTGTCAGGAAGGAGAGCAGGAACGCGTTTTATGCGTCCTGGGGGGAAAAGAGGCAGGCAAAGCTGTCCCAGCTGGAGCTGTTGGCTCTGGCAGGGGCAGGGGGTTGGCACTCGGCGTCTGAAGGAACAATGGTCCCCTCCTGGATGTGGTGCCCGTGCCTTGGTGGGCTCTGTCTCACCCCGGGCAGTGCTGATGCCACGCCAGAGCCCGTTCCAGGTCTGTGCCCCAGGGCATAGCTCTGCTGGTTAAACTCAACATGTGGGCAGCAGCCCAAAGCCCGAGCTGCTCCTCTGGCCCAACCTTGAGCTGCTCCCTGGGGGTTTTTCACTCACCCAGGCTTCCCCCAGCCCCGCTCCTGACCCATGGGTGCCTGGAGGAGGCTGTGTTCTCCTCTCACTGCTGATAACAGTCCATCTAACAGCTCCTAGACATGGGGTTTTGCCCTTTTTTCCCGCTCTTCTCCATCCTGCCCAACTTTCTGCCATTTATTGCAGAGCCTAAAGGGTGTTTAAGGAACTCGGTCACTGAATGGAGTTACCATTCCCAGCTGCAGAGTCACAGGTAGGACTGATCCCAGTCTGAAATGAAATCACTCTCAAAAACATGGAATTTGTGTGTCAGAACAGAATATATATAAATATATATATACATATATGTGTGTGTGTGTATATATGCATATATATATAGATGTATATATATGTATATGTGTATATATATGTGTGTGTGTATATATATGTGTATATATATATATTTAATATATAAAAACATATTTTTTTTCAGATGGAGATCTATTTCTGAGCTCGTTTTGAGGTGCAGCCACCATCACTTTGGCATCCAGTGGTCCATGTAGTTTCCCCTAAATAACTCAGAGAAGAGTTTTGTGGCCTCGGATGGCCTGGATGATTTTCCTTCCAGCAGGAAAACTGGAGGGAGCGCGTTTTCCACTTGGACACGGGACTTGTCTGAGAGCTGGGCCAGCGCTGTGCTAAATAAATCATGGTGCCAGGCGCTCCTGGGTAATGAGGCATGAAGGGAACAGCAGCCTGCTCCCCCCGGTGTGACACACACGGCACATTTGCCATGTGCCTGCAGCTCCCAGCCTGGGGGATCCACCAGGAAAATGCAGCCAGCAGCCCCGGGGAGCTGGGGAGCTGCGGCAGCGGCCGTGGGAGGGTGGGATTTGGGATCTGTAAGAATGGGATTTGGGATTTGTGAGCGTGGGATTTGTGAGGGTGGGATCTGTGAGGGTGGGATTTGGGATCTGTAAGAATGGGATTTGGGATTTGTGAGCGTGGGATTTGTGAGGGTGGGATCTGTGAGGGTGGGATTTGGGATCTGTAAGAATGGGATTTGGGATTTGTGAGCGTGGGATTTGTGAGGGTGGGATCTGTGAGGGTGGGATTTGGGATCTGTAAGAATGGGATTTGGGATTTGTGAGCGTGGGATTTGTGAGGGTGGGATCTGTGAGGGTGGGATTTGGGATCTGTAAGAATGGGATTTGGGATTTGTGAGCGTGGGATTTGTGAGGGTGGGATCTGTGAGGGTGGGATTTGGGATCTGTAAGAATGGGATTTGGGATTTGTGAGCGTGGGATTTGTGAGGGTGGGATCTGTGAGGGTGGGATTTGGGATCTGTAAGAATGGGATTTGGGATTTGTGAGCGTGGGATTTGTGAGGGTGGGATCTGTGAGGGTGGGATTTGGGATCTGTAAGAATGGGATTTGGGATTTGTGAGCGTGGGATTTGTGAGGGTGGGATCTGTGAGGGTGGGATTTGGGATCTGTAAGAATGGGATTTGGGATTTGTGAGCGTGGGATTTGTGAGGGTGGGATCTGTGAGGGTGGGATTTGGGATCTGTAAGAATGGGATTTGGGATTTGTGAGCGTGGGATTTGTGAGGGTGGGATCTGTGAGGGTGGGATTTGGGATCTGTAAGAATGGGATTTGGGATTTGTGAGCGTGGGATTTGTGAGGGTGGGATCTGTGAGGGTGGGATTTGGGATCTGTGGGGGTGGACTTTGGGATCTGTGAGGGTGGGATTTGTGAGGGTGGGATTTGGGATCTGTGAGGGTGGGATTTGGGATTTGTAAGAATGGGATTTGGGATTTGTGAGGGGGGGATTCTGGCTTGCAGCTTGGATGTCTCACACAGTTCCCGTGCCAGTGGCAGCAGGGCTGGCACATTTCAGCTCTGGGGTACCCGGGGGCACATGGTGCTGTCCCCCCAGCCAGGTGCCACCCCAGTGTCCCACCACGGTGCTCCAGAGCTGCTTCACTGCTGTGTCCTGCTTCTGGTGGCAATTCAAGCTCAAGGTGTGTCCTGTTCACCCAGCTGGGCTGCAGGAATGGAGATGGGAGGGAGGAATTCCTCACTCACAGGGTGGGGAGGCCCTGGCACAGGGTGCCCAGAGAAGCTGTGGCTGCCCCTGGATCCCTGGAAGTGTCCAAGGCCAGGTTGGACGGGGCTTGGAGCACCCTGGGATGGTGGAAGATGTCCCTGCCCATGGTAGGGGGTGGAATGGGATGAGCTTTAAGATCCCTCCCAACCCAAACCATTTTAGGACTCTCTGAACAACTGAGGGACACGAGGATGTCTGAAATCAGCACTCTGTGTTTGGGTCCATCAGTTCTGAGCTTCAGGGTAAATCCTTTCAGGCCCTGTCCCCCTGCTCTCCGTGTCTCAGCCTCAGTGAACACCTGATGGGTTTAGTTCTTGGCACATCCCAGAAAAGCTTCCGAGATGGTCCAGGGGAGATAAAATTCCAATTTAGCTGCCTGTTAGGAAAGTCCCCTGTGAGGGACTTTATGCATCTGAGGGGAACTAGGGACTTTCCTGACCAAAGGAAAGCTTTGGGATGTGAAGTGGAAACAGCAAAGGGAAAAGCTTTTTGGTTACAGCATTTGGGTTTAATTAGCCAGCCATGGCTGCTTCTTCAAACCAGCCCAAAACTTTCTCTGGGGGTTTCCAAAACCTCTTCAAGCTCTGTGCACTGGAAACGCAGCACAGCTTGGTTTTGTCGTGTAGGATTGGGACTTCTCCTTTTATGATCCTGAAGGAAACAAGGCAGACCAGGGATGTGTGGGCAAGAAAACAGTATTTTTAAAGAAATGACATCACTTGGCTGCACTTAGGAGCAAAGAGGTTCTGAACTGTATTAGTGTGAATATATTCCCACTGTGCACTGTCAGAATTTGCTAAATTGGGTCTATGTTCTCAAGGTCTGGGCCATTTGGACTCCAGAAATTTAATTTCTGTCGTGGTTTGTCCTGCTCACATCAGGACCCGCAGCCCTGTGGAGCCTGGCTTTGCTTAGACACTGAGCTCATGATGGAGTTTTAACCTGTTTTAAAATGTAGAGGCCTTAGAGAGGGATGTCCCATGCAGTTGTGACTGGGATTAGTGCTCCTTACCCTGACAATATTACAGCCTATGTTATTTCATTTTAATTCTTGCACTTGGCTTCTCCCTGAAGGCTGTGACAGGGAAGTCGGGGCCAGCAGAGACTCCAGGACAAAAAGGCTCCATTTCTACTCCTATTGTGGAGGAGAATCGAGACGTGAGAGCGAAGTGGAACCTCCAGGAAAAACTGGAAAGCTTGAAACACAATGAAAAAGCTTTAAAAACAAACCCATGCAATTTTGCAGAATTGCCTCTCTTCAGCAACTCCCCGTGAATTTGGGGAGGGGGAGGGTTGGTGCTGTGCAGGGTTCAGGCACAGCAATGGTGTAAATTGCAAATTGAAGTGCCAAAACCAGTCTGGCCTGTGCAGGTCACTGGAGTAGACACAGCTCTTGCCTGAAAGCATTTGTAACCTAAAACCCCGGCGCTATTCCCACTGGAGGTAATGACAAAACTCCATGTGATTGCAAACGGAACAGGATTAGACCCTAACTAAATAAAAGGAGCTTTTTTTTTTTTTTTTTTTAAGTCACCAGATACTCCTTCCCTACGACAAATTCAAACAGCTTTTGTTCAGGAGTCCAAGAACAGAGTTTAGTCTGGAAGAAAAAAAAAAAAAAAACCACCCAAAACTTCTTTCCTCACTTTCGAGCAGGTTTGGAAAGACAAGATTTGAAAGAGAATTCCCATCTGTTATTGGAGCATTTAATCATTCTCTAAAAGGCAGCGCAGTTTTATTTTCTCTGGGGAGCGAGCGGCATTAGCTGAGGCATAAAGCAAACTCCACCAAAGTGTAGAAAAAACTCACCCCGATGTCCTGTTTGACAAACTGACCTGCGGGTCACAACCTGAGTTTATTGATCCGTGGGGCCTTGTCTGGGTGCCGGGCATGTTTTCTGGACTTTGGTTTCAGCCGCATTCCTCACTTCTCAAAGAGGGGGTGTGGATTTCTGCTAGGAGTAAGCACTGGGAAGGAAGTAATGTTCATTAAGTGTGTGCAGGCGCTGCGGCACGAAGCATGCTCAGTGCGAAAGCTTCGCTCCCGTGCCTGTCAAGCCCGAGGTTTGAACTCGTTCCAGAATGCCGGATTTACTTTTCAGGAAGAAACAGTACCTGGCTGGGCTGTGCTTTTCCCCTTCCCTCCTCGCAAAATGTTCTTTTGATGCCGGGTGCCTTCCTGCGAGTGGGGATCTCGCCCTGGAGAAGGAGACAAACTTTGCTACCTGCGAAGCGAAGACTGCTTAGGTCAGTACGAGGGGGCGCAGAGGAACTTTGCGAGCAGCCTTTGTGACTTTTGAACTCCCTGTTTTCTGCTCTCCGCTATCCCTTCCCATCTCGAGCAGAGCTGAACTTTTTTTGGGGTAAAAAAAAAAATGAATAAAGTTCAGCAGCTCCCCTGCTTGCTCATTCTCTCTGCTGAAGGTAAACTTGGTTTAAGTGAAAACAGTTTGCTGGGGGCTGAGCTTAACTTTAGAAAACTCGACTTGTTGATAGAACAGAGATTTGTTTAGATTTTCTTCTCTTTCTTCTTCTTCTTCTTCTTCTTTTTTTTTTTTAGTGGTTCCTATAAATGCAATCCCGGGCTTCCAGCGTGTGTTTTAAAAGCCTGTTCCCCCCTTTCTCTCCCCGCCCTCTGCCTTAGAGCTGAAAATGAGACTCGTTCTTGAATAATAAACTCTGTGTTATCAAGCAAATCTTGTGGCTTGTTCATGTGATTGTTCCCAGCCCCAGCATCGACGTTTTTTGCCTTTTAATACGTTTTCCAGTTCTTTCTGGAAAAGGAATTGCAAAACTGTTAGCAGAGAGGTGAGAGAAAGCAATTTCAGTTGATAACTAAATTTTACTCGGTGGCTGAATTTTTAAGCTTTTCAGTTTTTAAGTGCTCTCTTCTTTTTGCTTTTATAATCATATTTAGAACTCGTGTCTCTCGAGGATTCAAAATATTCCCAACCTTAGAATGGGAAAAGAGAATTTTTCTTCTTTTTGTGAGACTTTGTGCTGCCTAATGGAGATTTTTCTGAACATAGGCCAAATGGCCAAGAAACAAAATGACCACTGAATAAGAAGTGAAATGGACTCAAATAATTAGAAACTGCCTGTAGTTAATGATTGTTTGAAGTGGGTCGGAAACATTTGGCAGCTTCTGGTGTTAAATTTTGTCCTGGGAATGGTTATGGGGCTTATCAAAAGTTGAAGTTTGAGTTGGTATGTTTCAGGAGGGGGTAGACTCTGATATTTGAATTTTAGAAACTTGAAAGAAATCAGTTAAACCCATACAAACATGAAATCCTTGTGTTTAAAAGCTGTATATTTATTGTTTGGTTGTTGTTGAACTGGGAGTTATCCCATGCAAAGGATCCCGGTAGGAAAAAAAGGATAGCAGGTATGATGAATAACTCCTGGCTGGAGGATTAGCAGTGGAAAATAATCTTTGCAAACTCCACGAGTTTTGCTGCTGCTCACTGAAAAACAAAACTCTGCACAGCCCCCTGTGTGCAGGGGGGGAGAGAGGAGTGGGTTTTGCTGGATCTCCGGGTGGATTCCCACTGGGATTACCTGCCTCGTGCCCGGGGAGGGACGGGGAGCAGCCAGCCCAGGCAGAAGGAATCCGCAAATACCCAAAGCTGGAGCTCTCTGATCTTTCCCCACGTTCACCCCCTGAGATCCAAGGGAGTTTTTGATGAGGGAAAGATGGGGAAATGCCTTTGCCTTTTGATTTGGGGGCCTGGTGGGGATCGTGGAGCTGCGGATGGACACGGGGTGGCCACAGGGCTCTCTCCCCCCTGTACATTGCAGCCCTCCATTTCCTGGGAAATGGGGAGGGTCTTTTGCGGGGTGCTTTTGCATATTTATGGGAGAGAAAAAAAATGCCTTGTGCTTTGAGAGATAAATAAACCCAGGCTGCAAAGCTGCACGTCCTCGTGTGAGTTTTGAACGCGGACTTTCGGTGCCCCAGATTTATCCCAGCTCCAGTGGCAGTGGCAAGGCAAAGCATCGTCCTCGTCCACAAACAACGTGGCCTCCCCCATTGTTCCTTTGCAGGTATCCAAGCTGCAGAATCCAGCTTTGTATAAACCCACTTCACGTGGAAAATCATAACGTAGGACAGGAAATGCTTTGGGATTATTTCATTTCCCTTCCTAGGGTTGAGATTTTGCAATTTATAGGTTTGCAGGAGTTGGAAGTGGAAAACAGCTCTTAGTCCATGGAGGCCAGACTTTCACCTGTGATGTGGAATTGTCACAGCCATTAAATGAGTATCAGATTTTGGCCAATAAACCATTTGTCTTTGTCTTCATCCTTAAATATAGATGTATTTCTTCCTCCACCTACCCAGGTATTCCCAAGGCAAGTCTGCTCCTGTTTGTTGGTTGCATTTAAATCGTCCTTTATTTCTAAAACAAGGAAGGGGAATTCCATAGTTCCTGGAAAGGCCCAGGTCTTTCTAAGGTTTCATTTACCATTTCTAAGGTTTAATTTACCACTTCTAAACCTTCATTTACCTCCAGAGTGGAGCAAACCATTGCCAGTATGTGTATCCTCATTGTCTGTCTTTCATTTTTGTGCTGATTCCTGGTTTTTTGAACGATTTAAATAGGGAAAAAACTTAATGTGTCTCTCCAAAGTTCCGTGTATGACTTTTCTCCTTGCGATGGAGATGTCTCCATCTGAATCCAGCTGCAATCAACAGGCAGAGATGAAATTTGGATGGAGGGAGCAGGAGGAGAAGAATGGGCTGGATTTCCATCACCTCGAACTACGAGGCTGCTCCTGCCTTGGGATGGGCAGAGCAGGAATCTGGTGCTCTTGGAATTCTGGAGCACATCAGGCAGCTCCCAGTGCTCATGCATCCTTTTTATTTTGGAGGTGGGGATTGCTCAGAGCATTTTGAGGATTGGGATCCGTCAAGATCCATGTGAAACCCCCTGGCTAAATCCCTTGGAAAGGGGAGGCAGCTGGGATGAGGGAAACAGCCCCCACGTGGGTGTATCTGGGATGGGTCATTGAATGTGATCTGTGCAGATAAAGGTCCCTGTGGTTGTTGGGATGTTCTCCAAGGAACAGGACTTTCTGTTTTGTGGAGCACAGAGAAGTGGAAAACAAGGGATGATTTCTTTTCGAGGAAGCTGCACTAGATGAGGACATGGAATCTCTTTGGAGGAGGCCCTAATAACTCTATTTTCCCATTTGTTGCGTAGAAGTGCAAAGCAAAACCTGCAAATGGTGCCTCAAGCAGTGTCTGAGGTATCTCAGGCAGAAATGTGTGTTGTCATCACCCTCTTGTCCTCAAGAAGAACCAGGGCACAGCAGGGCGAGTCACTGGAGGCTCTTCTGCCTGATGTCTGACCAGGATCATGAGCCTCCAAACACTCTCGGGAACATCTGGAATGCTTCTTTCCCCACCTTCCCTGTCCCCAGGATGAGCACATGGAAGTTGCTGCAGGGAATGAGCCATGGAGGAGTTGGAAACCTCTGGTCTGGCTAAAAACATCTTTACAAGTTCATGATAAAACCTTTTCCCTCAAGGTGTTGAATTTATTCCCATTTCTCCTAAAAGGCAGAGAGGTGTTGCTGCATCATTGGAGACACAGGACAGTGACTGTAAGCAAATTCCTGGTGTTAACGGTGAATTCTTCCCTTTATTTTTGCAGGTAGCAGTGGAAATGAAAGCACTTCTATTTCCCACATTGCTCACAGGCTCCACAAGTGTAAGTACAAATACAATTTATTTTGCCATAGGTGGAAGTGTGAGTCTGATGATCAAAGCACAAGACACGTGTCAATGTTGTGTGGGGCTTTTAAAAAAGCAAACAAACAAGGAGGTCAGGGGAAAGTTACTTATTTGACGTTTTCCTGCTGGCTTTGCAGAAAATCAGGGTTCATTTGGATTTAGATCCAGCTGCATTGGGGCCAAAGTTGTCTCTGGAGAAGTCTGGGAGGGACAGGAGAGGAGAAAAGCTTTTAGCTCTGTCTATTGAGAAACCTCCTGGGTAGCAATTTCAGAAACTCCTGCGGGACTGAGAAGTTTAACTCCTATTTTTAGAAGTATTGTGGGAGCTTAAACCAGGCTTTAAAGCTTTTAGGAACCTGGAAAGGCAGGTGGGAACCCCGTGGGATCTGTGAAGTGTCTGAGCAGGTTGTGAGCCTCACTCTGAGAGTTAATGCTTAACTCACCACAGGGACATTAGCAAAACCCACTTGACTCCTGCATCAATCTTCCCATATCCAAATCCTTGTAAATCTTCTATCTCCTGATTTCAGAGGAACTGGGATTCAGAAATACTGAAGACTGAGCTGGAGGCTCTCAATGATTTTGAATGTATTATCCATTGCTTTCAAATCACAAGTGAAATTAATGAATGCATCACGTATTTCAGTGTCTGTTGGTGCCTTGTTTCAGAGTTCACCGAAGTTCGGGGGAGCTTTTTTTTTGTTTGAGGCAACCCCTTGAAAAGGTTGGAGAGTGCTGCAAAATTTAAGCTGAAGTCCAGTGCAGATTCTGCTCTCTGCAAAAAAAATTTTTAGAGTTGCAACCCGGGCCAGAGTTCAGCATCTGAATCCCCTTCCCCGGGCAGAGGTGCAAAGAAATAGAACTTTCTGCATCGACATGCAAATTCTCCATAGAAATGGGGCTTTTCTGAGTTGCTCTTGGGGTTCAGGTGGTTGAAAAAACGAGCTTTGTGTTCCCGAGGCAGCAGGGACCGGGGTTTCTCCAAAGTGCCTTTGTCTGGGGATGTGTAAAGCCCTCAATGCGTCATTCTTTCTGCTTCAGCTGTGAGAGACTCCCATCTCCTCTATTGATTTTACCCAGAGTTCTGCCTGCCCTTGAAGGTGTGACCTGTACCTCGGGCTAATTTATTTCTGTCATGGCTGCAGCATATTTTAGAGGGCAGGGGAGGGTAGGAGGGAGAACAATGAATTCAACATGGAATATAAATCCCAAGGCTGTAGCCCTCAGACATTCCAGCACACAGCCCATTCTCCCGTCTGGCATTCTGCACGGTCTTGGATTAAAAAGGGGGAAAGAGAGAAAAAAAAAAAAAAGGCAGGCATTTGTATAACTAATCAGGTGAGCCATTGTGGGTAATCCCTTTGGTCACACACACTGGCATGGATATTAAAATTTGCTGGGCTTCTAAACCAGTTACAATGACGTCTTAGTTTGTGAACCTGAATGAAAATCCTCACCTTGATGGCCTAGGAGTGTTTTTGGAGCTGAGCACTGGAAATTTGTGTTGTGGATGGGCAAAGACTTTGGTTTTGTGCTGAAAACTCACTTTGGTGGGCAGTGGGATGGATTATCTTTAATTTGATTTCACATTGTCTCACATTTTCTTTGCTGTTCAGCTTTTATAGACTTAAATATAAATTTAAATGCGCAGAGGTTGAAACTCTGCAAGTCCTGAGCTGAAGCCTCTCTCATTATTCCCTGGGGCTCAGTGGGATTTGCTCTGTGCCTGTGGAGTGCAGCCTTTCCCTCCTGCCCTATCAGCAACAGCCCAGGATTTCTCCAGGGAAAAACCTGTTGCTCCCAAGTTCCCTTGCAGGAAAAGCAGAGCATCCTGTGCTGCCCTGGCTGGAGGAGAACTCTGCTGGAAAACTTTGTTGGGCTGGCACCGTGTCCTTGGGATGCAGGAAGCACTGGGATGGCTGCTGAGGTGATTTCCAGCCTCCCTCCTCCCACCTAGCTTGGGGTTTTGGATCAAATCAGTGAATCCTGGATCCCCAGTGTGATGAGGGTGATGGTTTGGGGTGGTTTCCTGCAGCTCACACTGCTCAGGTCGGAGTTCTGCAGCACAGGAGGGGCAGCTTTGAGGAGCTTTTATCAGAACACGAGTTCACATAAAGCCAATTTACTGCCTTCCCTGGGAATTTAGGGCTCATCCTTCAGAAGGGCTGAGCCAGGAGTAGCTGCCCTGGGGTTTCTGCTGTGGGTCAGGGCAGTGGGGCCAGCGGGGAAGGTTGGGATTCAGAGGAATGCAGAGCACTCTGGAGCTGGGGTGTGTTTGATTTCCAGGTGATTTGCTGCCACAGAAAGCACTAAATTACCCTGGGATAGCTGAATTCAGTGAAACTTCAACCACCCTGGCCTGAACTGAAAGTTTGTAGTTAAATCTGGTTACTTCCTGTGGATTTAGGTTCTGAGTGGGTCCATGGAACACAGCCATAAATGTTTGTTTGTTCTTCCCCCAAAGATTTTGTGCAGAAATATTTTGGTAGCACCTGTTGAGAGAGAAAGCAGAACAGGAGGTGTCAATTCAGAGCAGAAATGTGAGTAAAAAACAGGTTTATGATTTATGGAAGGGGCACAGGGCTATAATAAGAAATTAAATGGCCAATTGGCATGTGAAGTGTATTTTTTTTTTGCACCTCCACTTTCCTCATCTATACATATGTGATCTCTGCCAATATATTGATTATTCCCAGGGAACAAAGCAGCCAGGGATGGGCATCCCAGCTGGAGCCTCCTTGTATCTTGGCATCTTTGTGTTTATGGGTCTCACCCTTTTTACTTGGCCCCCAACAGCAATAAAATCAGACAAGATCCGGCCTTTTCAGAGCATTGCCACTCTCCTAAAACAGAGGGAGGGAGGGAAGCACAGGCAAGACAGCACAGAAAAGACCCTGGGAGCTTCTGTGAATGATTTTTTGGACCTCCAAGGAGAACCTGAAAGAGAGAGGGAGAACTGCCAGTGCTGAGCTGTTAAATCTTGGGATCTGAGATCTCTCTGAAACACTCAGAGACCAATTCTGGCTAGAACCCACCTCATGGTGGGGAGTTTGGGAGCATTTCACTGGAGAAGAGTTGCCCAAAACGTTATTTCCCTGATTTTTCCTCGAGGAAAATTTTTAGTTGAAGTGGGAAAATATTGAGCAGTTTATAATCTGGAGTAGAACCTGAAGGTCTCAGTGTTTCTTCCTCTCTTGTGCCACCTCTACCAAAATGCCTCTGTGCTTTGGTTATCACTTGATGCTTGCAGTTTGGTGACTTTGGTGATTCCCTCCCTGAAATCCAGGTTTTGGCAGAGGTTGCAGCTCTTGCTGCAGAGGGTGGTGTGGGACAGGGTGAAGGTTTCTGCTCTGGTCACTTTGGCTCCTTCTGAGACTCAGCTTTCATCTCCACATCATCCTGGCCTTTCACTTAATTGATATTTTCTCCCTGCATCCACTGGGCAGCTTTGGAAATTCTGAAAGGAAAAACAGAATAATTAAAATGCTTAAAACCCTCAGTGGAGCCCAAGTGCCCTCCTGAGGAGCTGCTGAGCAGTGGGAATTCTCCTCTTTTAGACCCCTCAGAGCTGTCAGCACTGAGGACATGAATCCAGTTCATGTTTCCTTGCTGTTCTGGAGGTTTGGGGATTTTTCCTGCTTTCCTGAGTGTCCTAGAAAGGTGTTGGAGTGCTCAGGTTAACCCCAGAGGCAGCTGCATGTCAGTGAGGGGAGAAAAGAGTCCCAGGGCTGATGGCAGGAACAGAGAGTACCAGCACATCAAAATCCTCTAGATAAGATGTCTAAGGGTGTAGTAGGAGATTTTTAGGACTGGAAAGCATCCCAGTAATGCACCTGAGAGGTGATTATTGAATACCTTGTAAACCAAAACCATCACTCTCTTTTTTTTTTTTTTTTTTTCTTTTGGTAGCAAAACGAAGGAAAGAAATCCCCAAAGCTGGGTCTGAGAGGGAGGGTTGCAAAATAATTTAATAGCTGAGGTGGCCTCTCATGTGCTCCCCAGATGTACAGCCCCAAATGTCTGTCCTCTTAGGCTGATTCTGGAATACATGCATTCAGAGCTGGGAGCAAAGGGAGCATCGATTTCTTTCTGGAGTGGTGTGGCTCTTGCTGTGTTGGAGATAATTAAACAGTAGAGCTGAACTAGAACTGAGCTGAAAAAGAAGCGTTGTTGCACCTCTAGTGAAGAACTGTGGGATTGTCTGCACTGGGATGGGCAGAAGTTAATTTTTGTTAAAGTGATGATGCAGAGATAAAGTGCATTAAAGAGCGCTGAGCCCCTTTGTGGTCACTCTTGCTCTTGGTGGAAGTGATTTTGTGTAAACTTGATTTGGTTCCAAACTAAATTGAGTGAAACTGAATTCAAACCACTTTGATTGTGAAGTATAAAGTCTAAATAGGGTTTTAAGCAGTGCTCAACTAACTCACCTCAAAATCAATATGGTTGGATTATCCTCAGTGCTCTGGTGCGGATGCTTGGTCCAAAGTCCACTTTTGATTTTATCATTCAATCCTTGTAGTATTTGGGTTTTTTGCCTTTAAGACTCCAATATAATGTGCTAATTTCAGCTTTCACAGGATAAAAAATGTGTTGCAGAGAACATCTTTGAGAATATGAACCCTAAAGGTGTCAATAGCTGAATTCAATTTTAGGCTGATTTCAAAGGTGTTCTTGCTTTTGAAAGTTCAGGTTTGTAAATGCTGGGGTTTTCTCCATACCCTGGAGGGAGCGACGGAATTGTGGTCGGTGTCATAACTGGGAATCCAATCTCTGTAAAGTTGAGCTCGTGGCTTAGCTCTGAATTATCCCATACAAGGAGGGAAAACAGCTTGGCTGAGGCGTGTCCATGGTTAGGGTGGAATTAAGTCCATAGAACGACAGGATGGGTTGGGAGGGACCTTAAAGCCCACCCAGTGCCACCCCTGCCATGGGCAGTGACACCTTCCATCATCTCTCTTCCTGTCGTTTTTGTAGGAAATCCTCTCTCTGATCCCAACCAAACTTCACAAAGAGCAAAGAGGGGAGGTCAGGACTCTCCAGGTCTCCCTCTGCCCCTTGCTGTCGTGGAATGGTTTGGGTTGGAAAGGATCTTAAAACTCATCTCATTCCAGCCCCCCCTGCCATGGCAGGGACCTTCCACTGTCCCTGGGGGCTCCAAGCCCCATCCAACCTGGCCTTGGGCACTTCCCGGGATCCAGGGGCCGCCACAGCTTCTCTGGGGATTCCTTCCCAGGGCATCCCCACCCTCCCAGGGAACAATTCCTTCCCAATATCCCATCCATCCCTGCCCTCTGGCAGCGGGGATCCCTTCCCTGTGTCCTGGCCCTCCGTGCCTTGTCCCCAGTCCCTCTGCAGCTCTCAGGTGCCAGCACAGCCTGGAGGCACCCAGGACATGGTGCTGGGGGTTCCTCAGCTGCAGTTAAACCCCAGAAATGTGCAAACCCCTGTGATGGACACCTAAAATTATGCTGTTCCTCTGTTTAGGAGTGGAGGCATTTCACAAACCTGTGATGGATGGAGGAATGATAATTTTACAGAGATTGGGCCCAAGAAAAAGAGGAGCCTGGTGGGTTTTATTTCCCCTTGTGTTGCTGGAAGCTTGGGGGGCAAGTAATTGAAGAGCTCTGCGTGTTTCAGTTTTCCTCACCTGTCAGTGGGGGAATTACTTCACAGGGGACTGGAAGTATCATTATAATGATACTTGGAATGTGCTTTCATATGCCGGGAAGGAGAGTGGGAGCGTTCACATGTACCAGAGAAAAGGAAAAAAAAAAGTAGGTTAGGCTTGTCTGAGCCTGTCATGCTTCTCCTGTGTCAGCAAACTCGGGGAGACAAGAGAAAGGAGAGGAAGAGAGATCAAAAGAATACATTAAATTAAAAAGTAAACAGGGAAAGTTAAACTTAAAGCGGCAAGGAGGGAGCTGCACGGGGCCTGTGCTTGGCTGCATCCATCTGGATTTTCCAGCACGGGCCAAGATCTCGGTCATCAACAACCAAAAATCCCGAGGAAATCCCTGTGTGGGAGCGAGCTGCCCGAGCTGAGGGTGCTCTGTGTGTGGACAGAGGCCTTTGGAGGAATTTTGGGGGGATTTTCCCCTGATGATGGAGAAAGCAGGGGCCTGGTGTGGCTGAGATGCTCAGGGGGGAGTCCCCACGTTCTTTGTGGCACACGGGGGGTGATGGCAGCCATGGGAAGGGGTGGCTACACCTGGAACTGGGCAAAAACTATTCCTAAATGAGGGTTTTATGTCCTCCCAGCTCTTGGCAAACTGGGTTTTAGGCACTTCCTAAAGCACAGGCTGCACCTGGAACAGCTAAGCTGGACTTTAATGTTGAATTTAATCTAAGTTAAGTGTCCAAGGCCAAGTTGGACAGGGCTTGGAGAACCTGGCCTCGTCCCTGCCCAAGGCATGAGATGAGCTTTAAGATCCTCTCCAACCCAAACCATCCCAGGATTCTGTGAGCAGGCAGAGTTCTGAGCTGTGCTTATGTTTTGTTCGCTTTAATCTGTTCTGCCTGTTCATGAAATAGGCCAAGGAAGCTTTAAATGCAGATCTATATGGTAAATTTTCCATATAAAGTAGATGGAGGAGAACAAAAAGCACATGGGAGAAAAATCCTGACAGTCAATATGTGGAGGGTTAGTTATATTTTTACAGAATTATAGGTCAAACACTAGGCTGCCAAAAGCAATCATACCAGCTGTAATCTTCTTTAACTGTATCCAGTCAGAAAAGATGAAAAATTGTTTTTCTGCCTTTGAAGAATGGAAATATCTTTTCCCATACCCACCCTGACCTGTTTTACTGTAACAGATTCTGGATCCACTCAGCTAAATCATCATAAGCAGAGTGTGATGGAAACAAATTGCACCAGAAAGCTTATCCTAAAACTCTGCCTTTTGCACCTTCAGCAGCTGGGGAGGTTTTTTTGAAGGAAAAGTGCTCGATTTGCATCCTAAGCCTCCTCCATCTGCCTTATCTGTGGCAAAGCTGGGCCACTTGGAGCCCAGCTTTGTGTGGTATAATCTTATTTTTGCACGTGGTGAGCCTGTTTGGCTGTGTGTCGTGTGGCGTGCAGCCTTCCTTTTGGGGAACCACCACTCACCACGAGTTTCCTCCGAGGGGCTGGAGAGGAGTGAGTTTTTAAACACGCTCAGGATAAAGAGGAGAGGTGGGATGGAGTAGAAACCTCTTGGAAAAGCAAAGGGGAAGATTCCCCAGGCAGCTGAGCTGGTGACACACCTGTGCTGAGCTAACACGGCCCCAAAATCAGGTGAAACAACCACGGGAAATGAGGAGGGTGGGATTTGAGGCACCCACACCTGAAAGGCACGAGGAGCAGAGCTCTTGGCTTTGGGAGATGAGAAATTCCTGCAGCAGGAATGTCCCCTTGGAAAGGTAGGGAACTCTCTGTGTTTGTGCTTTAATGCAAATTGAATGTGGAGTAGCAAAACCATCCCAGGCTTATTTTAATGGAGTTGTGCTGTGGTGGGGCCGAGTGTCTGGGGGAGTCTGTAGAGGTGTAGTGCTGAAGTAATGGCAGCTTCTTCGTCTTTGAAACCATGCAAAAAGAGGTTATTTTGTCCAGGAAGACTTTTTGGGAGGTGCGGAACAGTCGTCCAAGTGCCTGAGGATTTTGTGTGTGATTTCTGTGTGTCAAACTCACAGGAGAGACCATTTACAAGGGCAGGTGGTGATGGGACAAGGGGGAATGGCTTCAAACTGACGGAGAATAGGTTGAGACTGGATATTTCAGAAGAAATTCTGCTCTGTGAGGGTGGTGAGGCCCTGGCACAGGGTGTCCAGAGAAGCTGTGGCTGCCCCTGGATCCCTGGGAGGGTCCAAGGCCAGGTTGGATGGGGCTTGGAGCACCCTGGGACAGTGAGAGGTGTCTCTGGAAGGTTCCAGGACCTGATGAAGGTGACCATCCTCACCAACAGCAGTGAGACACAAGCTGCAGACTGAGTTTGTGTTAAAATATTTCCCCCAGGGCTGTTAGCAAGCACTGGAACCAGCTTTAACCCAAAAGAAGATCTTGTGGTGCTGATGTTGTGCAGTGTTTGGTGGAAAAATGACTTGCACAGGTTTAATTGCTGCCTTCATGGAGAATAAATTGTAAAGTTGTGGTGCATTTGCAGAGTAGAGTAACCCAGAACTAACTGAGGGTTCCTCAGCAGGGCAAACAAATTTCAGGTGAGGTTTATAACACTTACTTTGGGATTTAATGCAAAGCTGAGCTGTACCAGAGAAGAATATTTAGCTTTTGATTCAGAACTGCATGTGGTGAGTGAGTGGTATCTACTGCAGAAAAAATTGGGGGTTTTGAGGCGCTCTCCCATCCTCTTTACCTTTTGATTCCATTCCTCAGAGTCAGCTTAGCTGGCTGATTTAGTGATGCCATAAAATAGGAGCCATCTCTGGTATTTACAGACTTGGTTTTGTGCTTCCCTGATGGTGCTTAAATCTCCTTACCCCTTGTGCCATCCTGTGAGGGTGTCAGACCATCACCACCTGAACAGCCTGGTTCTTGCTCCTCTTTAAACCCTGTTTTTTCCTCCTCTTTGCTTTTGTGCAAACCAAACAGCAGCCACTTTCCTTTTTCCCAGGAGTCCCTAGGCAGTGAGGAAGGCTGGCCACTGGCCAATTCATTTAAACCTCTGGAATAATAGTTTGCTCTCTAATGAATAGTCTGGCTTTAAATCTCTCCATTCAAGGGTGGTGGCACTCCTGAAGCTGACAGGTACCTATGAGACACTGAGGAAAGGTCATTTGTTGGGTGTTACTTTCATTGATCTGTCCAGAAAACCCTCCTGGTCACTCCTCTGCACTCCTTGAAGGCAATAAAAAGAGGCAAAAACCAGGCAGAAAATTCATTCATTTTCTCACATTTGCTTCAGAAGCCACAAATAACCCATTTTAAGTCAGCAGTTTCCTATTTAAATGTCACAGAATTCAGCCTCACAGTTGGCATCACCTTATTCTGATCAGGGAAACTGAGGCACGGCGAAGGGGGAATATTTTCCCTGGCCATCAGGTGTTAATCCTGGACTGGAATCTGGGAGCTCCTTGCTCTGGCGTGCAGAGAGCTGGAGGAACACCACTGTTGGGAGATTTATTGCTCTTTTCATCCTTCTTCCCCCGTACCCATAAATCAAATGCTACCATTTTCTTCCTGAAGCTGGAGCTTAATGAACCTAAAAGCAATCTGAGGAAGTAGCACAAAAACCTGGCTGTGCTAAAGCCCTGTTCCATTTACAAATGAGAACCAAGAGCATTGGTAAAGTTATTTTTACTGTAACTTGAGTTTACTTTCCACAGGAGTTGCCAGACCCATAATTTCGAGGCCTGGCTTCTTGATGCCCAGGAGAATAAAGTGACTTTGACATCTCTTAAGCCAGGCTGGGAGGGAATGGCTCCTACCTGGATTAATGATTGGACTTCATGGGCTTTTCCAAACTTAAGGATTCTCTTATTTTATCTGCTTGTAGTGGACACGAATGGGCTTAAATCTCACCCTTTTTGTCCTAATTCTGAATTTTTCTGTGTCAAATTGAGTGTTTGGAGGAGATAAACATGATCAGTGTTTGTGCAGGACTCTCAGCATGCTGTGGAAACCTTCTTGTGGATGGGGAGCTCCAGCTCACAAGCCACTGGAATTCTCCTTGGAAAGCTGAATTTATGTGATAAGAGGGTGGTGAACTGTTTAAAAATTCGGCCCTTCAGAATTAAAAACGAATAAAAGATCCTTTATCAGGACAGGTCACTGTAGCAGAGAGATCTGTGGATCTTTTGAGAGGATGTTGGTACAGAAGACACGGAAATTGGGATGGGAGGAGGGGAAAAAAGGGGTTTGGCATTTTAGGGTGAAAGCTGAAGCCAGAGGGAGTAGGAAGCTGCTCCCGTGAGGTGTGTGAGGAGCTGCAGGTGAGGCTGGGAAGCTGAATCCAGAGGATAAAGCAGGAGAAAGCCCCTGGAGCTGTGGCCAGAGCAGAGCCTGGCAGGAACGGGACATTTCCCACTGCAGAGAGGAGCAGAGCAGCCTGAGGTGAGGAGTTCCCAGCACGGGGAGGTTGTTCAGTGTCTGAATTCCTGGTCCCAGGACATTGCTGAGGGAGGAATGAAGTCAAGCGTGGAGCCCCACCGTGACTTGGCTGAATGGTATTTAATATGTAAGCCTTTAAAAGTTGAGGGAACTGTGCAGCAGCACCTCTTAAAGAGGAAGGAGACCCCAGAGATGGATTCTGTGCATCCTTCATGATTTCTGTCCAGAGAGATCCCAGCAAATGAGCTCAGGCTGAAAAAAAATAAATCTGGGTTGATGCTTTCCAGTTGATTCCCGAGCCCTAATTGCTCCTTCTCTCTGCTTTTTGCTTTGGTTTGGTGGCAGTCAGGGATGGCACAGCATGATCAAAAGCAAACTAATCCCTGGTTTGGGTTTTCCTGTAGCAGTTTTACTTCCTAGAGGACCAAAACCTTCTGTGTTATCCCTGTTTGATAGAGGGGAGTGGAGGACTGGGGAAAGGAAGTCACCCAGCAAAATGATGGTGTAGCCAAAAATGAAAGCAAGATCTGCTCTTCATGGAGAGAAATTTTGTTCCTGGAGCATTTTGTTTTCTCCAGGGTACAGGATGGAAAATCTGCTTCAGGAATTGGCCATTTTGTACATCAGGCCCTACCAAAACTGAGGGTTATTTGGTAAAGAAACAAAGCGTTGGTCCAAAGATGACTGGAGTGGCTGGAATTCTTTCCATGGGAGCAGACCTTTGTTTAACAGTGGTTGGTAACACCCCACGGACTGTTTCCCATCTCAAGCTCTGCAGTGAACACTCCTCGCTTAGAGCATGGTCAGCTCTTGGATTCCCTTATGGAAAATGGTCCCTGTTGGTGATGAGGAGGTGTGAGACTCCCGATTTTTAACTCTCTGATCTCTCTGCATCCCTGGGTTCTTTCACGGGGTCAATTGACTTCTGCTTGGAGGAGGAGGCAAGAAAAAAAAAATGGAGGTAAATTGCAGCAAGAAAAGTGAAAGAGAGAGGAAGCAGAAGGTATTTACTTCTCACCTGCTACAAATTACCCTGCAGCAGAAAGCAGGAGGAGGAGGAGGAGTGGGATGGTGCAGGAACAAAAGGCTTTTCTGCCTCGAAACGCACCAAGGTGGGAGCTCTGCGTTTCTCAGGAGTTTGGTTTCACCGGCCAGACACATCCCAGGGAAGGGCTGGGAAGGGCTGGCCCGTGGCTCTGGGGGCTCTTGTGCTCCCTAATGACACTCAGGCTTTGTCCCCTGGCCGGGCAGCGCTTTGCTCGCAGGCTAAAGTTACAGTTGTAGCAGAACTCGTTCCATATTGGCGTTTGATCCTGGGAGAAGGGGAAAAATCTGGTCAATGCGGTTCTCATTAGCCAAAAAAGCTGTAACATGCTGGAGTCATTAGTAGTTTGTTGATTGAGTTAACCGTGCAAGGCGGGCTGCAATTGATCATCTGCATTCTCATTAAATATGCCGCAGTCTCGGGGAGGTTGTTATGGAACTGCTTGGAAGGCAGGCAGGAGGAATCTTGGTTTCAGCCCCGAGCACCAGTTTTAAAATCTCTTCTGACTTCAGGCTCGAAGTGTATAATTAATATCAGAGATGGGACTGAGGTGTGACATAAAAATAATCTTTCACTGAAGTGTTACTATGCAGGGTCCTGTTTCAGCTTGAAACGGGGAGAGAGATGGAGGCTGAAACTTGAATCCAAATCTAAACTTTCTCAGTGCTGCAAGAGGCGAGGGAAGTGATGAGGAGTCTGTGGCTGCAGGATTTCCACTTGGCCCTGTCTAGCAGGTATTGAAGGAGGGGAGCATTGCTGTGCTTCATTTAAAGATAATGAGGTCTAATAAACCCTAACCAGAAGTCAAATTCACTTCATCTTTGCCTCGCTCGTAAGCGAGTCAATAAGTGAAAAAGATCTATATAGAGAGAGGTGATGGAATTTCACTTTCAAGAGGTGGGTGAACAGGAGTTGCTGAAGAGTGTTACCTTGAAAATATATCATGATCACTTTAAACCTTGTCTGTGTCTTTCAGCTTTTGAAATGCTGAAGATCACATCTTGAGGGAATTTGTTGGAGCCTTTGAAGTATTTTTTATGTTAGGCCCCTATGGCAGAAGATTGTACAGATCAAGAAAGTACCGAGTAGATTTATTCACAGAAAATGCATTTAAATTACCCAGCTATACGGGCACGCATTCTTCATTTATAGCCCGGTGTCTGGGCTCTGAAATCCTCTCAAGAATTGAGGTCATAGAATTGGAAAATGAGCTTCTGTACACCATCCTTCTGGCCTTTCGGATGTAATGGAGTCTGCACTGTGTGGTAAATTGGACGGAATTCAGAGAAGAGCAACAAAAACAATTAAGGGAGGAGAGGAACTGACTTACATGGAAAGATTAAAGCGTTACAAATTTGTGGCTTGGTGGAGCAGAGACTACTGCGAGTCATTGGAAGTTTCTGGAGACAGGAATGTGGCTTCAAAATCCCTTGGTCTTGTCTGAACCTGTTTTTGTTTGTGTGTTTGTTTTAAAGGAAAATCTTTTCCGAGCAATATCCTCATCTGGTGTAACTTACCGCAGTGCCAGTGAAAACAATGGAGCCAGGGGATCTGGGCCAAATTATACTGTCTAAAAATGTGGCCCTTGCACTCTTTTAAAACTGGCACAGCAGGGGTGGAAGTGGTCGTTTAGGGAGGCAACTGGTGTTTTAACTCCTGCAAGGTAATTCCTGCTAAATCCAGAATGCAGAGTGGTGAAATGCGGAAGATTTTTGGACATCTTCCTTTTATAGCACCTCTGCAAAATGCTGGCAAGAACCAGCAAGGTTAAAATGTTTAATTCTTCAGCTGAGTATTGGCAAATGATGGACTGAGGGGGCATTTCTGTTACCTTGTTCCTCATGGGTTCTCACAGAAATACAGGCAGCTTTTGAACCAGCAGAGAAAAGCCTGAAGCAGTCCCAGAAAATGTGGGATGTTGCCATGGGAAGCTCTGAGGGGCTGCAGGTGTAAGCCAGCCCTGAGTGGATGTGGCACTTGCCCAGAGGAGCAGTCCATAAATACCCCAGGTACTGAGTGGAGCTGCTTGGAGGAGGCACAGCAGCTCAGGTTTCCGGCCTCAGAAGGTTCTGTCCTTGCTCAGGGGATCGGGGTGGTGGCTGCTCTGCAGACACAAGGCACGAATTGTTCCCCGTGGTCCGTGGGGATTGAGTTACAGCGAGGCTGAGCAATTAAAAACTGGGCTGGCTCTGAGGAAAATGAAGTGTGAAGCCCGTAGTACTGCGAAGCAGTCTCGGAAGGGAAGTGATGGAGGCCCTGGTGCTTGGGAAGTGGGACTTGTCCCGAGGATGGAGTGTTAATTGAAGCATCATGGCCAAATTTTAAGCGAGAGGTTAATTTCTGGCTCCCTCGCCTGCTCCCTGTTCCAGCTGGGCAGGGAACGATTCCATCCCAGGGCTGAAGCCTGGTGTGCTTGGCTGCACGGGGAGCTGAGAAGCTGCCACCTTTCCCATAAGTAATTGCTTTTATGGGATGGGCAAAGCTGCCAGGGAGCAGAAGGAGGAGATGGAAAGGTGGCAGCTTCTGCACGGAAGCTGCTACAAATATCAGTTTCCTTTGTAAATCACGATCTTCACTGAGGGGTGAAAGGGGCCAAACCTCTGTAATTAGGACTAATTTTCAGTCTTGCCCGTTGCACCAAAAAAGCAAAAGCCCTAAAGGCCTGTGGAGGCTGTGTTGTCATTGCCTTTATCCCGATTCCTCAGGGTCAGGAGTGGGGTGCAGTGACTCCCACATTCCTCCTCGTGCCAGTGATGTCCAGCTCAGTGGGTGAGCAGGAAGGAGCAGCAAACATCACCCGCCTGAGATGAGCCTTTGGAGAACAGGGATTTTGAGTGTGTGAACGAGGCAGGCAGACAGGAATACCGAATGTGGACCGAGGATGCCAGGGGAATTGTTTCCATAGAAACCCAACCATGGAGGCTCACACGGCTCCCCCATCTCTGACTT
Organism: Falcunculus frontatus; assembly: GCA_013398115.1. Taxonomy (NCBI): domain Eukaryota; kingdom Metazoa; phylum Chordata; class Aves; order Passeriformes; genus Falcunculus; species Falcunculus frontatus. The sequence goes on along the minus strand of VZRV01005754.1, from coordinate 245,735 downwards.
ACAAATTCATGTGATTGCCTTCATGGTCAACAGAATGCATGGAGAGGAGGTGGGTGATGAGGAAGATTTGGTCTGAGTTTGCTGCAGATGTGGGAGCGTTGCGCTGGATTCCCTGTCCGAGGGAACTCGGAGTGGCTCCTACACTGGGATGTGCTGCAGTAAATCAGAATTAACTCCTGGGCAGTGAATGGTGCCCTACTGGTGTCAAACAAAGAGAATCAGGCCTACTTCCTTTTAGTTAAATCGAAGGGGGGAAAAAAAAAAAGGTTTACATTTGGTTCTTGCTGTGTTGTTCTCCCACCTTTGTTGGCCAGGCCTTTTGCAGACTTCTTTGCATTCAGAAATGCCTCAGGAAATGTTCTGAAATGTCCTCCATGGAAGCACAGACCTCTTCTTGCCAGAATTTATGAGGGGCCCTGGGAGCCCGTGTTCTTCATTTGTTCCTGGAAAGATCTTTTTCTTGGAAAATCCGAGATGTTTAGGGCTAATTGATGTTCCTGCAGCCCCTTCAAAGAAACCAACACCTACAAGAGCTCCCATAAACCTCCAAATGCAACACCCATATAGGAGTCAAATTTGGTGTGGGAGAAGAGCCTAAAGGAGGTCAGAGAACCCCAAATGAAATGTGGAGGTGTCAAGGTTTAGTGTAGATGTGGGGCTTGGCCTCCTCTTTCCTTCTCCTGGAGTTTAATTTGGGCTGAGCTGACGAGGTCTGATTTTTTTTTTTTTTTTTTTAAAGCAGCCAAGCTTCACAACCCATGAAGTTCATCTTTAACCACAGTCGTTTGTGCTCTTTTTAGAAGAGACTCTGTGTGTGGAGGGGAGAGGAGAGCAGGAAGTGGAGATTTGGAAAATTTTGGACATGATTTGAAGTAACTTGAACTTGTGAGCAGCCATCCTGTTCTCCAAGGAATGGCTCCACAGCCAGAATTTTACTTGATGTTATTTTTCTGGCTGCACATGGGGGCGGAAGGAAAATAAAGGCTGGAATTATGGGGGAAATGGCTCCAATCTCTCCTCCTGGTTTCCCCAACCTCTCAAAAAGCTTTGCTGGAGACCCTGAAAGCCTTAAAGAGTAACCCAGCTCTGGGCTGGTCTCTCGATAAGCACAGATAATGCTCCTGCAGCTCCGAGGGGAAAACATCTGAGGTCTGGGAAGGGTCAGCCAGGAATGACATAGCTGCAAATATGCAGGGAAATCAAAGAGCTGCAGGGTTCCACCCAGGAGAGAGGAGAGCCCAAGAGGCAGCCCCAAAAGAGGATTTGCAGGAAGAGATGCCCAGAGAGGAGCGTTTTTCCTCTCAGATCTGTGTGAGCTCAGTGTTGACCCCGACCTGTGTTTCACTGGCTTTGTTTTGGAAATGCTCTCCCTTGGACTCAGGGATGAGATAGTTCTTCCAGGCCTCCTCAGCTGCCTGTTTTTGTGGTGACTTGAGCAATAGTTGATATTTTCCTTAAGGACCTGGATTGTGGAGTGAGAGGGGAGTGTGTCTGTAAGCGTTGAGGCGCCCTAATTTCACTTGAAACCTCTGCGTGATGCTAAAATTAAAATTTTCGGCTGCCATGGAGTTAATTTTCCTCCTAGAAGCCAGCACGGGGCTGTGTTTTGGATTTGTGCTGACAGCAGTGCTGATAACACAGGGATGTTTTAGTTCCAGCTGAGCAGGGCTTGCACAGGGCCCCTTTGTGCACCTCACCCCACTAACGGGGGCTGCACAGGGAGCTGGGAGGGGACACAGCAGGACAAGTGACCACAGGGATATCCCAGACCCTGCAGCATCCCAAAAGAAGGAGAGGAAAGGTGCAGCCTGTCCCCAAACCCCATCTCTGAGCAAACATCTCCTCTGTCACTGTTGGAAGGGGAAAAATCATTTGCTGATGGTTTTTTTCCCCCCATCAATTAGTGAGGAGAGCAGCTTGGCCCAACTTTGTCAAGCTTTTAATCTGGGCAGACTTTTTGCTGAACTGCCTCTGCATACGAAATGGAGTTGGTTGCCAGCTCCCTGCTTCCCTCACCCATCTCCAAAGCTGTTTTGTCTGATTGTGTTGGGCGATCTTTGTGGAATTATTCCTTGACTTTTATCCGAAATCCATTGGTAATGGTTATTTAAGCTTTTTCTGTGCTCTCTGGTTGTTTTAATTCCAGGGAGTCCATTGAGGAGTTTAAGTATGTATTAGTTATCATATTGATGGATCAGCCAAGCAAGGAGCAGTTGGAAATGCACATACTCCTTTTCCATTGACCTGTGATATTTGAAGGATAAGGCTCTGCATGCCATTAGCAGCTGGAGCATCCATAAACATTCCTCGGCAGGTTTCGATTTGGGTTTGGGATATTTTGAGATTTTTGTTCCCATTAATCCATCCAAGGGTATTAATTGGTTTGTTTGCCAATTATTTCATACTTTTCTTTAAAGGGATGTTGGGTTTGTTTGTGCTTACCTGACTCAGGGCTCTGCTCCTCCTAAATCAACCCCACTGATGCCAAATTTGGTGGGAGATAAATCCCGCTGGAGGCACAAACATCATCAATACTTTGCTTGTGAGTCTTCCTTTCCACGAGGAAAAAGAAGAAGAAACCAATGGCCAAAATTTGCTTCCCACGATCAATTGTGCTCTCAGTTTACTGTGTGATTTTTGACAAAGATTGGGATTTTCCCACTGCTTCACCCCAACTTCTTTCAGATGTAACTCTGCTAAAAGAGGTAGAAACTGATTAAAACTTGGTGATGCATGATCCAAGGAGATCTCTCCAGTCTTTAATTCAGGTGATCCAGATGTAGAGTCAGTATTTACACCCTCTCTGGGAGGGTTTGGGGGCGAAATTCACTCGAGTGTGGAAATCACTTTGTGATCCTCGGATTAAAAATAGAAAATGCACGAGCACAGGCGGTGGGAGTGGTACAGAATATTCTTCCCTTTAAAATTCCCCAGCCTCTAAGGTCTCTCCCACAGTGCCTCTCCAGAGTCCTGGTAACTGCACCAGGAGTTAGATCTGGTCCTTAGGCGGAGAATTAATCTGGATTATTCTTACAAAACCCATCTCAAGTGAAACTTTTGCCGATATTTTTCCCAGAAGATTCTTCTCTTTCAGTCCAGAATTTTATCAGCAATTCTTATGCTAACAGGGGTCAGGAGATGAGATGTTTCTCACGTTACACTTGAAGCTTCTCATGAATAATGGCCTGTATCACCTCTATTGTCTGTCCAAAACATAAGCAACCAGACATAAGGCCAGAGGAGAAATTTAAAGAGTGCTGAATAAGCCAGCAGGACGGACCAAGAGCTGAGATAGTTGGGGAGTGAAACAAATACAAGGTGCAGCAGATGGTTATTTGGGGGAATATCCGAGCAGATTAACTACCAGGCACTGGAGAATGAGCCAGGCTCCAGTTCAAAAGTCCCCTGAAATCTTCAGAGCGAGATTAACAGGAGCCCAGACGAACATCACTGTAGCCAAAATAAATTAGAGGTCATTATTCCCCAGTGAATTTTCTTAAGTGTTAAGTAGAGCACATCAGGCTTTTCACAGAAATCTGAGGGGGGTTGCCATGCTTAAGACCATCACTTGCTCCTGTGCAAGGGCAATCTGTCCACTTGAAAACAATTTTTATTGTCCTTCTCTCCTTTCCCTAATTATTTTCTTTGCCCTTTTTGTTCTCACATCTCTGTGTGTGTTGTGTGTGCATTGTGTATGGGCGGGAAAAAAAAAAAATAGCTGCAGTTTGAGCAGGATGAGAATCCCAAAATATGTGGCACTGGAAATTCCCATCGTGGAAATTTTAGTTCCCCCCAAGCCCTTCAATCTTTTTCTTTGGCGAGACTGCAGCTGCCATCTGATTTGTATTTATATATGCTCTTTATAGATATTAATGCAATAACAGATTAAACCTAAAGTAACTGTTACTACACAGAGACATCTCAGGGGTCTGATCTTGCAAACATTAATGCCTCTGAATAACTTTATTCTTGTGCATTGTGTATTTGAATTTAATGGGGACTCTTGCATGCCAAAGTTTCTCACATTTGCGAATGTTTGCTGCAACTTCAGACTTCCCCCATATGTTGATGTCAATTTGTTTTTGCAACCTCAATACGGTTTAGAAACCTAAGCCTCTGATCATGGTTTGTGAATGGCTGTTTTTTCAGTTCTGCTGCCTTCATTGGGCCGGATTCCCAATGGGAAAAATGGGGAAAATGGGCTAAACCCTCAGTGCTGACCCCAACTACTTAGGCCAGGCTCAATTTCCCTCCCAAGGGCTTCTCCAGGCATTTTTATTTTAGCAAGCCCATAGGTAATGTGAGTTATGGTGTGGTAATGCTGTTTGTATGGGATCAGCTTCCCAAACCTCTTTCTGAAGGTGAGTTCCTGAAAGAAACTGGATCGAAAAACTTGGAAAATATCCCGGTGGTGCTGTAGGAATACCTGGAATGTCCAGGACACAGACAGGGAGGTGCTTCCAACTTGCCCAGTGCCATTGGTCTCTGCTCCCTGTGGAAAGGCTCAGGGTGAACATAAGAGTTCAAACTCCCTGGTTTTATTCTGTAGGATCACCCATTCTGTATTTTTAGATGATGAGAACTGTTTAGAGGGCGTTCATGTTATTCTTTTTCTACTAAATACAAGGTTTTGATAAAAACCTTAAATAGGGTTGATCTGGGAACCAAAAATCTTGACCTCTCCTACGCAGGTGTTGAAGCTCCTGCACATCCTCCAGTGAGCCAGAACAGTCTGAATTCCTCATATTCTGCCTCTGAAGCTCTGAATCCCACTCAGAGCATGCTCAGCCTGGTGCAATCCACTGAAAAGCAGTGGTGCCTTTGGAGTTCAATAATAATGGTAATTTTACAGCCTAATGTCAGGGTAATAAACTCTTCCACAGGGCGACTACTGTGACCACCAGGAAAGTTTTATTTCTCCAGGTTCAACAGTTTCCCTGTGACTAATGTACCCTTGGAGGAGAGGTGACTTCCCTCTAAAAAGAGCACTGATATGTCTGTGTTTGCAGTTAAGGCTCACTAACCACTGGCATAAATCTGATAAGCATCTGATAGGGCCCAATTATCCCATTTCTCAGCTTTTGAGTGAATAAGACTTATTTTCTGGCCCACAGGAATGTAAATAGATTGGTTTTATTCCTGCATCCTGGCATTCTTTAAGATTAAGCTCCTTTTCCTGAGAGTTATCACCGTATCTGTCAAGAGCAAATCTATTTGTGTGTTATGTTTACAAGTGTAGGAGAGGGAGAAGAACAATAAGAGGGTGAGGACCAAGGTAACAAACAGAAGGAAATCATTAGACACTTGAATAAATGAGATATTTGCTTAACTAGCACAAATAACCTTGTCTGTAACCATTCTCTCCTGAGCTCACGCTCCTGGGAAATCAAAGGAGTGCACAAAACTCATCAGCCTGGATGGCACAAAGTTGTGTGGGACAGTTAAAATACTGGCCAAGGCTTTGGAAATGTATTCTTTTCAAATGTCAGAGGAAATTCAAGAGTTTTATCAGTTTTTGGCTGGCACAGCCCTGTAGGAAATCCTGATGTTCCTCACCCAAGGGCTGCACACTTGGAGAGGTCTAGATTTAAATATCTAGGAATTAGGGATGGTGCTGGTCAGGCAGGATCTCTTTAATCAGTGAAGAGAAGGGGGCAAGTCCAGAGATGGAATGATCTGAACTGCTTCAGATCCTGTGTCAGGAAGGAATGAGGTTGTTGGAAGTGTTTCTACTCGTTCAGGGAGACCACATCAATAATTTTACATCAAAAATTATGAGTACAGTGTCACGTAATGCTGAGAATTTAAGAGTTGAGTAGTTGGAAGATGCAGATAAAGACCCAGTGGTTGGTTGGGGGTTTTTGTGTGTTTTTAAGTAGAGCCCATCATTCTGAAATCTTTATATCTCCAGGCACTTCCACATCTCTTGGAGGAAAAAAAAAAAAAGTAGAAAAAAAAGTATTTTTAAAGCCAGGTTGGCACTACTGAAATATTTTTGTTAATTGGATGACTGAGGGAACAGGAGCTAATTGCTGCTGTCTGGGTGATGATGGGCTCTGAGGGCTCTGTGGAGGGGCTGGGTCTTGCTCTCAGCTCTGGAGCAGCCTCCAGATTTCATTGGAATCCTGCTGTGGTTCAGTCTTTCACCTTCCACCTTCCATGCTGTACCTCCAGAAGGAGAAATAAATCCCATGGGTTGTCATCCCCACCAAGCCCCGTGGCTCTGAGTAGATCACCCCTACCCCACCCTGGGCTTTGACTCAGCCTGTTGTCATTCCAGTGGCAAAACATTGTCCTTTCTAAGGGGTCTGGTGTCCCCCTGTCTCATTGAGAAGAAAATGAAAATGTAGAAATGATAGAATTGTCCTAATAGAAAATATATTGAATATTTTAGAAAATACATTGCATATAATAGAAGAATGGTCCTCTAGAAAATACAGAATTGTCCTAACCTGTCCCTCTCTTTATTTAAGAACTTAAACCATGTCCAGCCTCTTCCAGCCTTGTAATTCCGTGTCCATCCTCCGAATATTTTAGCACCTGCATGGTATTGAAGGTCCCTTTCAACCCAACCCATCCTTTAAATTCTGTGATCTCGCCACCTTCAGGTTGTCCTCTCATTTTCTCACCTACCTGTGTGTGCTGTCAGATAATTATTTGTAAGAGCCAGATATTGAAATACTTCGATTTGGATGGAGAGGGGTGATTGCAGCACTCTGGATTTGGAGAAAGCTGAGGTTGGATTCCCAGATGAGGAGGCACAAGGGACATTTTAGAGGTGCTGGCTGAGGGGCAGTGCCCTCGTTGCATTGATTGCTTTAATGCTGACCTGTAATTGTTGTATTCATCATGGGCAGGAGCAACAGCAGCACTGGGAAAGTGTCTTTTCAGTGGAAAGAAAAGGAATAATGACTATTTCAGTGCTGGGGTTGCACCTTGGCAGCTGAATTCCCAGAAATGCACAGGACAAAGGGCTGGCTCCCAAAGATGGGGTTTGACTGCTTTGGGCAGTCCAGGTGGGGAATTTTTGCCTGTCTGTCCAGAACCAGGAGGTACCTGGCTCTGCTGGCAGGGGCCCCACAGCTCTTGCAGCCAGATGCTTCACCACGAGCCCAGATGCTGCCTTTGCCCCAGCCCTGAACAAGGCAAACAATTAGAGAAACCTTCCCTTCACCAAATTCATTCGCTGTGATCGCTCCCCAAGCCCCTTTGAGAGAGAGGAGGAGAAGGGGCCTGAGGATGCCCCCCGAAAGCTTGTCCAAACCTATTTTAAAAGCAGAAAAAAGAGGAAAATAGCGGTGTGTGAGTCCGTCTGCAGCTACAGCAGAGGGAAGCAGATGCAAGCAAGGCTGCCCGTGACTTCTGAAGCTCTGTGAGCTCCTGGAAGGCAGCCAGAGCTGAAATCGTGGCTGGAGGCAGCAGCACCCTTCTTTCCCCTCTGCCTGACCTGCTCACAGACAAGACATTTGTACTTTGTTAAGCCGTGGAGCCCAAACGGTGCCTTGCACTGGGCAGAGCAGGGCCCTGCTCAGAGCTGGAAATCTCCAGGCGTGGAGGAGCTGTGGGAATCCTGTGTAATAACAGGAGCAGCCCCCCAGTCCCTGGGATTAAAGACACCTCCCTGTGTGGAGCTGCTGACACGCTAAAACCAACTTGGGGTGGTTGTTCTGTAGGTCAGGAGAGGTGGTGGGGTTGTTCCTTGGAGGTCACTGAGGTGTGGCTGCTGCCCCTGAGCTCCAAAACCTGCTCCTCCAAAATATTTTGGGGTCCTGCCACACCTGTGATTGTGTCTTTGTGTCACCTGCAGAGAGGGGACAAGCTGGGGTGATGTGCAATATAAATATTTTGCATTTGCCTTCCTATTCCAAGCTCCCTTCAGCCTCACCCCTCCTCATCCCAGGTTTCGTTTTTTCGCATTTCTTTAGCCTGCATTCAGCTCTCCTGTTTTATTGCAGAGGGATTGTCTCTGCTTCGACATGATTTATTTATTTATTGTTCTTTGTCTGGGCACCTCAGACTGTGCTTGAGTTGCAGTTATTTTGCAAGTCAGCTCATGGGCACCATCCCATTTCGCTGTTGTTGCCCTGGAGTTTTCAGTTCCCATCCTGGGTGCTCAGCCTGTGTCTGGCTCCCTGTGTGTGGCACGGATGGGCACATTCAGCTGCAGCATTCGTAAAGCTTTCTTCTTTTTTTTTTTTTTTTTTTGGTGGTTTTTTTTTGGAGAGGCTGCTGAAATTTAAAATTGCTGAAATGTGATCGTGAAAGATGTCAAGAGGCAAAGCCAGAAATGATCCTTTAAGGGCACTCTTTGATATTTGGGGAAGTGAACCTTGAAAACCTCCCTTGTTTCCTGTTGTTCCATTCCTTGTTTTCTCTCATAAAGTTGGTTTTTTTTTCCCCTTTTTCCAAAGACTTCCAAAGTACACAACCTCTCTGAAAGTCTATTGCTCCCAAAAGAAGATCTTTCTGTAGGTTTTGACCCAGGCCCATCTCCTATCCCAGCTGCAGCTCCTTTTCCTTTGAGGTGAAGCCAAAGCTGCTGAAATTTGTGTCAGCGCTGGAGGTTGAAGATTCTCTGACCCAGAGGAAGGGTTGGGGTTGGTGGGGACACTTCACCTCCAGTTTCCTGTCCAGGGCAACACAAGGGGATCTTTCTGGAGCCAAGATTTGTCTCTCACCACTGGTGATCCACTCTTTTCTCCTCCAAATCACTTCTTCCTTCCAAGGTGGTGAAGCCCCTTGGTTTGAGTTCAGTTTTCAGAGACATTGTTTTGTAAGCCGGGCATTTTAAGGCACAAAATCTACCTTTTAAGAGGAAAAAATTTGCGAATTAGCTCCTTTTAATCACGGCTCTGTTCTGGTGAGCTGCACTTTTCCCTTGCCTGTAGCTCTCTGCTTCTCCAAACAATCCCCCCAACGCCTGCAGGAAGGGAATTGAAATGTGCTTGGCAGCTCCGTTCTGCAAAGCCTCGATAATTTTTTGTCATCGATCCAAAATATTTTATGCCAGCTCACCGACGTGAGGTCACCCTAATTTTCATCCCAGGGCTGCTGGTGGAGTTTTTTGGGTGTGGGTGTCCTGAGTGCCCTCACCCCCCTCCCCAGCTCGTTCTGTTGGAGGTTCAGTCGCTGTGTGAGGTAGCTCCATCCTCGGCGTGTGTTGTGATTTGGGAATTTGGTGGCTAATTACTGCCTTTGCCCCACAAAACGAGGCTGCACATCCTGCCCTGGGACACCCCTGACCGGCCTGCCAGAAAAACAGGCTCCTCTTTAGAGTGTCTCCCTAGAAAAGTCTCAGCAGCAGAAAATACCTGTCTGGAAGAGAAACTGTGCTGCTTCTAACAAAAAAACCCCGTGTGATTTCTGCTCTGAGCAGGGCTTGGGGTGACACCGAGCCTTGTACAGCGTGGCTTCAACATCCCCCAAAATCTCGCCAGGAGGATGAAATTTTCTTTTCTCTTCCCTTTCTGGTCACGTTTTACCACTGGAGTTACTCAGCGAATTAATAGGTATAGAAATGCAAAGCTCTTTTCTTATTACACGCCATCGATCTGATTGCAGTGTCATTAATTGAAAGACTCGGGAAATGTGATGGATGGTTCAGTTCAGGATTCCACATTCGTTTTGGCATAGCCCTGCAGGAGAAAAGCTGCATGAAGCTGATTGAAGGGCTCTTTTTGTCTGACATGAATTATTCTTTCATTGTCAAACCTTGTAACAGCATTCAGACATAGGGAGATTTACAATGTGAAATCCTAAATGGGGTCTATTCTTAAAATAAAATTAGAAAAAAAAAAAAAGAGAGCTTTATCTTGCAACGGTGAAAATAGCTATGTTAAAAAAAAACCAAAAAACCCACAACTATTCCTCCAAATTAAATATCTTCTGCAAAACCCAAGGGGCTGATGTTTCTCACTTAATTTTAAATTATTCTGATGGTGAGGCCTTAAATGAATAAAACAATTGCTTTAATCACATAACGGTTGTCAACATTTTTATTACATTCAAATATATTTGTTTGTCTGAGAGGGTTTGTTTGTTCTCCCCACTGCTGTCATTTCCCCAGCAGAACGATTTGTCCGATTAGCTGGGAATCCTGCTCGTCCTGTAAAATTACACGAGGCTCTCTTTTCTCTTTGGGGAAAACCTAGGTGGACGCTGCTGAAATGTTTATTTAAGGAAATCATTGTGCATTTTAGAAAACATTTAAAAAAAAAAACCCACCAGCGCTGTGCACCGAGAAGATTTTGGCTTTTCCCAGCTGCTGGCTGCAGGCAGATCTTTATCAAACGAGCTTTGGTGGGGTTTGTGCCTTTTTTTTTTTTTTTTGCTGTTGATCCCGGGGAAGTTCCTTGGTTAAATTCTGCGGGTTCTTTTGTCTATATAAAAATTCGTGCCAGGCTCTGAGGGCTGGGAGATGCGACCATTGAAAAGCAGCAGAGAGGAGCAGCCCCGCTTCTCTTTTACACCCCCAGATCGCTGCGCGAAGTTGATGAAGAGTTTTTGGAATGCCAAGCAGCCACCCAACTTGTAGCCTCATTTAAGAATAAAACACTGAAATAACATTATCCGAGATGGGAATCAATGTCATGCCTGTTACAAATGCTGGAGCTGGGAGAATAGCGAGATTACACAGAGCAGGCAGATTAGATGAAGAAGAGTATTCGATTACATTACATCTGATTAGTGGTGTCTATTCATCTGTGTGGGGCTTTTTTTTTTTTCCCCCTTAAAGAAAGCTGGCTTATTTTATGGGAACGGGCTATGTCTGAGAAAGCTAAAAGCTGGAAGAATTGGATGTAGAACAGTGTTGGAAATAGGCAGCTTTTCTGTTTTAATCACCTTCCTCCCTCAGCTCCTTTCTCATCCCCGGATCTGCGTGCCCCCAAGTGTTTTAGCAGGCAGAAAACCACAGGAATTCCCATTTTTTTTTACTATTATTTAAGTACTTTTCACCCCCCAGAAAGGCATCGAGTGATCACTCTTATGCCTGACCCCCTAAACAAATGCCCTTTCCCACCTGAGCTGGACATTTGCAGGCAGCGAGACCTGCCCGATAAACGAGAGGAGTAATTCCCATTAAAGTGGGGAAAAACAGCCTTTTTTTTTTTCCCCGAGACTAAGGAATAAACGGCATTGATGGGAAATGTTGTCCTCATCCCCCGCCCCCTCCCCCTGCCTATCTGCATGGAATACCCTCCCGAACGTGGATTTTTAAGGTCTCATTGTTCGGCGAAAGGGTTGAGATGATTTTTGTAGGGTTTGGTTTGTTTTTTTTTTTTTTTTTGGGGAGGGTTTTCCCTGCCCCGGCAGCGGGGATGCTCCTGCCGGGGATGCAGAGCCCGGCCACTGCAGGTGCTGCTCCTCACCCTGGGCAGCTCCTGCAATTCCCAGCAGCGAAGTTTGGGAATGGAGCTGTCTGCCGGGTCAGAGCACAACACCCACCGAGCAGCGGGGTTTTTTCCAACCCCTTCTTGCTTTATTTTCAGGCTCAGCTCTGGGATGCTCCCACCCAGGGCTTCTCGGGGCAAAGCCGGGCTGTTCCTGCAGCTCTCCTTTAATTCTTGAGCACCTTCTGTGTCGTTAGCAGCTCCAACCTTCCAGCCACTGGCTGTTCCTAAAAGGTGAGGGAGCTGGGGAGGGGTTGCTTTCATTAGTTATTTGAAATTGAAGATGATGTAATTTAATTTTCTTTTTTTTTTTTTTTTCTTTCTTTCTTTATGCTGTCTCAAGCTAAATAAACTCAGTTCCTCCGAGCCCAAAAGCAGCAAGGATATTTTGCCTTTGGTGTCACTAATTAGCCTCCCACGGAAGCTGAGATCAGGAGAAAGGGAGCTAACGAGAGGGTTTGTGCAGCCTTGCAGGACTCTGAGCATGTTGGACAGGAGGGGGGGAGTGGGAAAAAATGCTTATTCTCAACCCCAAACTCTGTGAAACCGCTTCATTTTCGGAGTTCCCCGCACTCCGAAATGCGGGCTGGATAATTTCTGCAAATTAAATTAGAGTTTGGAGCCCGTGGCCGCTCTGATCAAATCTGTGTAAATAACATTGTCCCCAGCCTGTGTTGTCACCTCTGAAATGCTCTCTGGATCGCAGCCTAGCTCTGTCTTTTCTTGTGGTGGAGTCAGGGTGGTGCTGGATTTTGGAGCTTTTTGCATTTTGTTGCTTTTGATTTTGTTCNTTTTTTGGTGTTTTTTCTTTTTTTTGTTTTTTTTTTTTTTTGGGGTTTTTTTTTTTTTTTTTTTTTTTTTAATTTAATTTTTTTAGGCTTTTTTTTTTTCCAGTCTGTTTTGACTCTGACAGTTTTTAAAGGTGAGGCTCATTTTTGTGAGGTTAAGAAGAAGGAGAGAGTAAAAGGTACCGTATCTTTCTTCTTAATTGTTTGGCTTAAGTCTAAAACATCTGAAAAACACCCTTAAAATGATCTTAGAAGTAACAGTCGCTTAATTAATAAAAAACAGTAACAGATTTAGCTTACCCTCTTTATGGACTTAACTTCAGGAAATTAGGCATCCACTCTGTCTCCTCTGCAATAATCAGTTTCTTATCTAACAGATATGAAACGACCAAATACATCTTACATCATTTGCATCCTTTAACTCAGGAGCAATTGCTCCAAAAAAAAATGGAAGCACTGCTACAGCTCAGAGCATCTTTTACTTTAAACCCTTTAAGTCCCCCGTTTATTCCCATCCCAGCTCAGCTTAATTTCCTTTTATTGTGTCGTTGGGCTGAAAATATACAGTGCCATGCCTAATTGTGCTGCTGTTCCACATTAATAACCTGGAACTTTGCATCCCAACGAGCGAAGAGCACGGAAAAAAGGCAGAAACAGATGCAATTATTTGTTGCTGGCTAAGTTACTGTATGTGACCCAGGTGCTGGAGGACTATTTGCATGTGTTTCTCACCTTTGTTCACCCAGACACATGGGGATCTCGAGCTATTGCTGACTAATTGATAGTTGTAGTAACTGCTATAGGCTCCTTAGATTAGAAATGCATGCAGACGTGTGTCTTGATTCAAACATTAAGGAACACACACACTCTCACTTACTTACATGGGCAGAAAGTCTTCATACTATTAGAGGTGTGTGATGGAGATAGCAGGACATAAAACAGAAGAGAGAGAGACACAGGGAGAGAGAGAGAGACAGAGACAGAGAGATGGCATGCAGCATATATACCCCTACAAATAGTTCTAAAATGCGTTTGCAAATGCAGAAGTCTTCAGAACCATCCAACAGTTCAGCACAACCCTTTTTATCTCTTCTCTGCGGGACGTCTCCATCCAGATTACTCGAAAAAAGCGGAAAAGGTGAGAGCTCTGCCATCTTAGCTCTGAATTCATCTGATTTCCTTTTTTTTTTTTTTTTTTTTTTTTTTTTCCCCCCCCCCCCCCTCCCTTGTATTCCTCATGCCATTGTCCATTCTTATGATGGCAGCCGCCCTTGCTCTTGAATGCAAGTGTCACAGCGGGAGCAAAAAGGGTTCAGGGCTGCATTGTCAAAGCCATGGTTGCCTATTGTTTCTTAGCCTTTCACTGCTCTGCTTTTCCGAGCCTCTTTCCCTATCAGTGGCCCCTGTCAAGGGGAGGAGTAGGGAGAAAATTGCAAGAGTTAGTCGTCCTTTTTATTGCACACTGTTATGATAAACAGCCCCAGCAATACATCCCACAAAATTAGGAATTATAACGACGGGACGGGGGGAAAAAAGAAATTTCTTTGTAGGTTTGCGTTTGGCGCTGCCCTTATGTCAAAAGCTTGGTTTTCTTAGGAAAGACTTTTGTTATTGGTGTTTTTTTGCCCAGCAAAAAATAGAGGCAGCTGCAAAGTGAACAGTGAGCTATTTAGCCACAAGGTAAAAATTTCCTGTTGCTATTTGGATACTGATGCTTTTCAATTTTAAAGGTGTGGGGTGGGGGGGAGGAAGCATGACTGAAAGCATTTCTCTAGCTGTCCATTCATTCATCCATCCATCCATCTATCTCTATTTTATGTTTTAAAGCAATTGAAAACGGGTTTTAAAAAGGCCAGCGAGGCTGTTTGCAAGTTGGTTTTATTTGGGGGGAAAAAAAAAAATCTCTCAGTGCAGAATGAGGTTTGTGTTTCAGCTGATTGAATCTTGTGCTGGGCGATGAAGGGGGGATGAGTGTCCTGCTCGTGCCAGAAAGTGCTGCTTTGTCAGGGCATCTCAAAGTAAAATCTTGTCACAATTTCTTCCTTTGGTGAAGGGGGGAAAAAAAATTAATATGGACAGGAGTTTACTTGACATTTAAGCGTGTGTTTGATTGTCTCGTGTGCACAGGCCAGCTCTGCCCGTGCTCAAAACTTCAGGGAGGTTACAAAGTCGTGGCCTCAAAAGTTTTTTTGTTTTGCTGCGTTTGAGATGAAATTGCTGAGAGGAGAAAATGATTTCTAAAACGGGGCTGCCCAGAAGAGTGCAAACATATTTATGTGTTCAAGTCGTAAATACTCTACTCCTTTCACTTTCAGTATTTTTTTCTTTCTTGCCTTAAAAAAAAAAAAAAATCTAACGAAGTGAAAGAGAAGCAAATGCATTTTGGTTTGTGCTTTTAACTGTTCCTGTAAATTTGAGCATCATCCTTTCAATCCTTTAATTTATCCTTACTGCCCTGAGTGTACAGGATATTTAACAGTCTGGGGCTTTAATTTTTTGCAAGCCTATTATGATGTTATTTTGGCTGAGCTGGTGTATGGTCAGGAATTATTAAAAGCAAACACTGCAGACCGTTCAAATATGTGCTGCTTGAGGCTGAATATCTGAGCCATTGCGAATGTCTCGTGCTATTTTATCATGTCTAATAATACCAGGCAGAGTGCTTGCACAGATGTAAATATGGTTTAAGTCTTAAAGAAGCTTGCAGAGAAATACTCCTCAAACTGCTGGGTCCTTGGGCTCTTGTTTTTTGGTTGTATTTCAGAATATTGAGTTGGCCGAGCCTCCCAAACGAGAGGTTTTGGTGGGAATTTAGAAAGGGGGCCAAGATATTTCACCTGGATTCCCTCTTAACTCTCAGGATGCCGAAATAGAAGTGATTTGAGGACCAAATTCTGCCAGCCCGTCCTGCAGACAACTCGCTTTGCCTTTTCTCCCCCGTGCTGGTGTTTTTTACACACATTTATTGTCCTGCACCGCCAAGTTCTAGGTCAAGTACGCGCCTGTTTGGAATATCTTTAGGTTTGAAACTTTTTTTTTTTTTTGAAGAAATGATGAAAGAACTCTGGCCTTGTTTTAAATCAAGCTCTGAATGCAGCCGAGGCCACCCTGGGAGCACAATGTTTAATTTCCATTCGACATCTGCCTTATATTTACCATTGCAGCCCAGGGTCTGCGTGGAAGGAGCACTTATCGTCGATAAAAAGTTTGGCATCTCTTTTGTCAGAGGTTGTAATTTCTGTTCTCTCAATCTGGACTGTCATTTTGTAAAATCTTTTGTCACCGGAGCTGAATGGAAAACCTGGAATGTGCAAGAGATTAAAGAAATGGGGGAAGAGGATTCAAATGTGTGGAGCGATTCTGGTCGCTTCACTCTCTGAGACAGATGGTGCCTAATCCTGATTTTTCCTTATTCCAGTGTAAATTCCGAGCTGTCCCGCTGAATCCACGGCTGAATACTGATGAATCAGGATCAGGCCTGGCTCATTTCTTTGCTTTTTGAGGCTGTGGGTTCATCTGGCAGAGCCTTCTGCATGCACAGCTCTGGTTTTCCACTCCTGGTGAGAGATGCCCACTGAGTGACTCCACCACAGGGGGCAAACCCTGAGTCCCACTCCTCACTCCTCCTCTAGCAGTGACCTTCCAGAATCTGGGAATAAATATTTGAGTAGCTTGAGGTGTTTTCTTTAGGTAGGTCTGGGTAGGGAAATCTTAGAGCTGGGGGGAGGAATTTGGTGTGTCTGGACACTCCAGAGTGGCAGGGGAATGTGGTGGTGCTGTCAGCTTTGCCGGGGGGAAAAAAGAAGTTTGTTCAGAGCAAAGGCAGAAACATTTGGCCCCACAGATGAATTTTGCTGCAAAAAGGGTGATTTGGGGGGAGAGGTGTTCCAGCCTGAAGTGTTTCGGGTGGAGAAGGGAAAACTTCACTCTGTGTTTAATTTTTTCAAATTAATTTTATCTCTTTATTAATCAAAACAACTTGTGTTCATGGTGCTTTTAATATGAGAATATAAAAATGATTTTCCCCCTCAGATCCATCCTGTAATCTGAAGTTGAAGTGCTCTGTGTGGTGTCAGCTCAAGTCCCAGGCACCTATTTCATTTTTCCTTGTGGGATTTCAGTGAGCAACCCTTAGAGTTCTGTTCTACAAAGAAATAAATATATCTCTTTCTTTTCCCTCTCACAGGAGTAACTTCAGTGGGAATTGCTCATGAAAAGGAGAAAGGATCACCTGGATTCTTCTGGAGCTGGGAGTCAGGGCCTGAAATCTCCAGGAAAGACCTGCCCAAGGCACAAGAAGAGGCTCTCACCTCTCCAGAGGCTCCATCACACCTGGAGGTTCAGGCAAGTACCATTTCCCCTGCTTGGAGCTTCACTGGTGAGTCCTTATGAGTTCTCACTCGCAGAAATTGCACCAGTAAAGTTTTATTTCATTAAAATCCGATGAGAATTCGGTGCCTTAATCAGAGTTCTTGCACCCTGCCAGTGCCAGTGTGCCACTGCACACTTGGGGAGGGCTTCCAGAGTCCAAAATGCAACAAGACCTACCCCAGTGAGTTGTGTCAGGAAAAGCTGAACCCTTGGATTATGAGCCTTTTGCTAATCCCAAATCCGTGTCCTGTTACCACTTTAAATCACTGAATAGGCAACCCTCTGCCTTTCCAGGCTGTTTGGGTTTTTCAAACCCCCAGAACCAAACCACTGCCATGAATTTTGTGTCCAGGTGGGCTCTGCATGCCCTGGGCAGCACCTTCCATGGGGAGGGTTGTCACTGGTTTCCTTATTCTTGTTCATGGAATTTATCCCTTGATAGGAGCAAAGCTTGGCAGGTAGAAAAGAGATTCTTTAAAAGTGGAGGAGTCTGAAATAAGGCATGAGAGAACTTCTTATCTTCCACTGGGAAAAGCCTGCTTGGAGAGACTCATTCAGGCATGGGAAGCTCTGGGAGAAGTGTGGAGTGAGAGACCAGCCAGGAAATTATTCTCCTAATGGATGAGATGATGTTGGCTCTCAGGAAATCAGGGTGAATTTGTGGTTAACTCTGTGTGCTGGAAAGGTTCTGAATGCAGGGACAGCCCCTGAGCTGATGGAAACTGTCACAGCTCAGTGGGATGCTTCAGGTGCTGGGAGAAAGGCAGGTGGAAGTTGTGTGGGAATGTCAGGGATGTGTCCTGCTTGGGCTGGACTTCCCTGAGCTCAGACAGTTGTGTGCTGGCAGATTTCACTCCTCTTTATTCAAAACACGTGCCAGAGTTTAACCTAACCAGAACTTTGAAAGTGAGCACAGCAGAAAACTTTCATGTGACACTATTGGCAAGAAAGAGAAGAAAGAATTTTTTTAATGATTGCTGCTTTTCTAACTCGGGTCAATTGCTCTATTTTGGTGTTGTGTCACAAGTGCCTCGTGTGCTCAGATCTGTCTTAATTCACATTTTAGAACAACGTTTCCCTTTGCCACAAGGTGATTTGGGTGGGAGAACGATATGTGGTACAACTCCAGTTTTATTTGTACACCTGAAACCTACTCTATTGCTTTCGTCAAGCTGTGCATGGAATTCCCACTTTTATTGACTGGAGGGCATTTTCCTGAGCCAGGGTGGTCAGAGTTGGAACTGTTGGGCATTTCCTGAAAACTGTGGGCATTGTTTTGTTTACTTTGGCTACGAAGGACTCAACCTCGGTGTGATTTACAGGTTTAAAGAGGGAATTTCACAGATTGTGTTCCACCTGTTCCTTTGGTTTCCCAACATTTTTTTTGTCCATGGTTTGAGAAGGGACACTCATGTCTGGTGTCACCTTGTGGAGCCTGGTTGTTTTTTCACATGCTGAAGGACTTGGAGTCATTTAGAGAGTTTTAGATGGAATATTGGGAAGGAATTCCTGCCTGTGAGCCCAGAGAAGCTGTGGCTGCCCCTGGATCCCTGGAAGTGGCCAAGGCCAGGTTGGATGGGGTTTGGAGCACTCTGGGACAGTCGAAGATGTCCCTGCCCATGGGATGGGATGAGCTTTAGGGTCCCTTCCAACCCAAACCATTCCATGATTTCCATAGGATGAAGAGGCCTGTTGAGGCCTTTACCAAAGTTAAAATGAGCTTTGCGCTGTTGATAGTTTTTCCATCCTTCCCAGCTTCTCCTTATCTTATCCAGCTTCCTCCTGTTTTATGTGGCAAACCCACACAGGAACGAGATTAAGAAGTTACCAAATAATATTCTGGGTGGGATTAGCTGAGGTAGCCCTGAACACAGGTGGGACCCAGCCCCTCAGGGACGTGCCAGGGTTGGCTCTAAGTGCTGACAGAGCAATAAACCAGGCACAAGTCATGTTCTTCTTCCTCCAGAATTCACCCAAGGCTTTGCTTCTGGTTCTCTCTCCCCCCGTTCTGCTGTTGATAACCACCCTGATTTCCATCTCTGCTTCGTATTCCTGCCTGTGCATAGAAAATCCTGCCCGTTTTCTGCCAAGTCATCACCTTTTCAACATGCAAATCCCTCCTAACACCTCCCTTCTTCAGTATTGACCACATGAAATGATTTATTCTTCAGAAATACCTGCATATTTGTCAGGGCTGTGCAGAGATGAGCCAGCTCTGAATGAACTCTGTGGTATTTTCACTGTAACCATGGTTCTTTCTCCTCGTTTCTGGTTTTGTTGTGAAATAAGCTCGAGCTAAGGCATCATGTCAAGTGATTTTAGTTATTCTTGGGATGCCTTTTTGAATTCTGTCTAAATAATGGGTGATTTAAAAAAAATTAAATTGATTCAGGTGCAAGCTGCAGCTCAGAAAAAACCCACCCAATTTGTTTTAAAATTCAGGAATGGGGAGGGAAAATCAAATGGTGGTGGTGATTACCCAGAGCAACTGGTCTGGAGGGAGGTGACCCTGGAATTAGATGGTTTTTAAGGTTCTTTCCCACCCTTCAGTGATTCCATGAACACCAGTGGAGGATTCTGTCCTGCTGGAAGCCTCAGGGTGGGTGAGGAATGGGATAAAACCCCAAATACTTTGGTTTGATCCCAGGAGGTTGCACCAGAGGCCTCCTGAGGTCCTTTACCACCTGATTTAGACCCTCAGAACCTTAGGTGGAGTCACAGAGCTGATTAAATTAATCTCTTTTTTTCTCTTTGGGCAGTATTCCTGTATTTAAAGGTCCTGAAATCTGCAAATGTCACACTGCTGCAGTCTGCTTGTTTGATAAATATGCATTTTTCTATTTGCATAAATTCCCTTTTAGGAGGATTTCTTTCTTTTTAGCTACTGCTAAAAAGGTGTTAAATGTAAAGAGGTGTTCCCTCTTTGAATTATTGGGCAACATATAATAACAATAATAACAGTAATAGCAGTAATAGTAATAATGATACAGATATAAGAATATCAGGTAGAAGAAATGTTCTACCAAACCCTAAATGTCTCATAGAATCTCTGGTGTAGATCCTACAGGAGCTGTAGGTTTTGTGGCTCCTTCAGGAAGAAACTTCCCCAAACTTTCTCTTAGCTGATCTATTTTAACCATTCCTACTAAAATCCCAACATCTGGAACTGCAGAAAAGTGCCTCCTGCCCATTTCCTTTTGGCTGGTGGGATTATTGCTCTTTCCACCCACAGTGATGGGGAAAAAGGGATCCCAAAATGAGATTACAACTGTCAGGTTGTCTTTTTTTTTTTCTAATTTGTGACTTGTAGAAATCAGGCGACTCAATCTTGGCTGTTCAACCTCTGCTTCATGGTGCAAAATGCTCAGCTTTGGCTTTCTGGGAGAATTCCACTGTGCAAATATCACCCCTCTGAGGCTTTAGGAGCTTTAGGAAACAGGTCGGGATCATGGAACATTTCTTCATTGTAAGAGCTGCCTTTAGAATATATTTATAACCTTTTAATTATTTTTTTTAATTTTTATTTTACACCTGTAGAAGCTATGAGCGAGGAGAAAAGATTTGCCAGTGTTTAGCAGTGGATTCAGTCTCAGATAAAATCTAAGCCCTTAATTTAAAGCAGAAGCTGATGAGGAGTTTTTCACTAAGACATTTTTCTATTGAAAACCGTAATAGCTCAGTGAGTTAAATCCTGGGAGAGGGTTTTTTTTTTTTAATATCTCCTTGCAAAGAAAAGGAGAAAGAGTTTGGTTTTGCTGAAGTTTTCAAAATTGCTGGAAGAAGCACGAATACTTGTGTGTCATCTCACGTGATTTAAGATGATCCCAGAGCTTTGTAAACTTTCCAGGGGTGACTCAACTTTTTGTAGGTGAAGTGGGTGTAAAGGGGAAAATGGAATCAGGAGGCAGAGAATGGAAGGAATGAGATGGAAGGCAGTAATTAATCCAGTTTATAGTTGAATTCAGTAATTAATAAAATCATGGCATATAAAAGTAGCTGGAGTTGAGTGTTCAAAGGCAGTGGTGGATGGGTGTTGTTTGATTTCGTGTTCCATGAGGTGATAGAGAAATCTAAACCTTTGTAAATGATCTTTTGGGATCTTTTGGGCCATCTGCTTTGGGGAGAGCGTTCAGAGCAGCTCAGACCAGGGGCTGGGTGACAAACCCTCGTTGTCCTGAGGTTTGAACTAAACTTGTTGTGGCTGAGGATGACAGGCTGAGCTTCCCAGAATTCTTGTTGTCCTTTCAGTGTGTGCTTCATCAACCAGGCTGTGATTAATTGCAGCAGGGCTGCTTTTAATCTGAAACAGAATCTCAGGCTGAGCTTTCCCTCGATGTACAGATCATATGTGGGCTGGCTGTGCTGATTTGTAAAAAATACGTATTTACCATACACAATATTTTATATTATAATTGTATATCTATCAAATATATCTATTTGTATCTATTTAATCAATACATATCTATCCATATAAATAAATATTTGCTCTCTGATTCAGCCATAATCTCACCAATATTTCTGTGTCAGTGCTGCTGTGGAAGGTCCAGCTGAAGTCACAGAGGCTCCATGTGAGTCCAGCCCATTGTGGGAGCCACTGGAATGTGCCTGATGTGTGTCCCCTTTTCCTGGCAGTGCTGCTGAGCTCTGTCCTGCCCTTTCCTGCAGCCACACAGAAACAGGAATTTGTGGCCTGTCTCTCCTCCAGCCTCCCCAGGGAGCAGATTTTGCTGCCTGGTGAGCTGGGTCTGGCCCCTGAGCTCAGCTCCACTGGCTGGGGGGCTCTAAGGTGGGGAGAACAAACTGGAAATGGGTTGGTTGGGGGGCTCTAAGGTGGGGAGAACAAACTGGAAATGGGTTGGTTGGGGGGCTCTAAGGTGGGGAGAACAAACTGGAAATGGGTTGGTCGGGATGCTCAGAGCAGGACTGGTGTGGATGCAGAGGTTAATTATGCCAGGTTAATTAGCTCCATCCCTGGAGCAGTGCTGAGCAGGGAGGGCACTGTCCCTCTGTGAGGTCACCCCTCGAGTCCTGTGTCCAGCTCTGGGTCCTCACTGCAAACAGGACATGGAGGGGCTGGAGCGTGTCCAGGGAAGGGAATGGAGCTGGGAAGGGGCTGGAGCCCCAGGAGCAGCTGAGGGAGCTGGGAAAGGGGCTCAGCTGGAGAAAAGGAGGCTCAGGGGGGACCTTGTGGCTCTGCACAACTCCCTGACAGGAGGGGGCAGCCGGGGGGGGTCGGGCTCTGCTCCCAGGGAACAGGGACAGGAGGAGAGGGAACGGCCTCGGGCTGGGCCAGGGGAGGCTCAGGGTGGACATCAGCAGGAATTTCTCCATGGAAAGGGTGCTCAGGCCTTGGAACTGCCCAGGGAGGTTTGGAGTCTCCATCCCTGGAGGTGCCCAAGGAATTCCTGGAGGTGGCACTGAGTGCTCTGGGCTGGGGACAAGGTGGACATTGGGCACAGCTTGGACTTGATGTTCTCGGAGGTCTTTTCTGACCTAAATGATTCTGTGCATCACTGGAGTGCCCAAATCCCAGAGGAACTGGCTCTGTCCTGGCTCTTAGACTCGGAACCTGCAGCTCAGGCTGGAAGGAATTGTTGGTTTGACTCCAGAGGTCCTGGGAGCAGTCCTGGGACAGCTGGACAAGGCAGCTATGACAAACCAACAAAATAAAATGCCCCAGGCTGCACACTTGGGTATAAAAAGCTTGTGAACGACTAAAATAATTTCATTTCTGTGACATTCCAGGCTGATTTTAAAAGGAGGTGACTTCAGACATCTTCGTGAACTAATCCACCCTAAAGATGGACATTGATTATGACGCTCACTGGCTTTATTACACAAGGAATAGAAACAATAACCCTAATTCTCATCTCTCGCTGCTTTGTCCCCCATTGTAACTTCAGTTCAGTTCAGTGGGATGCTTCGCCACAGGCTCGAGAACAGGGATATTACAGTGGATGCAAAGCAATGTAGGATTTTATGGGAAATTATGGAATTACTGTAAGCTGTGCATCTGTTCTTGGTGATTTCTGTATGGATTTCAGTGAGGTCCAAAGCTTGGGAAGTGGTTCTGGCTTTAGGAAAAGACTGGCAGACACTGGCAGCACGTGCAAACCAGAAACACAGATGAGGAAATTTGTGTCAGGATCTCTGTCAGGTGCAATTTAAGCTGGGATGTTTAAACAGAATTAAATAGTTTGTGGGGAAAATTCATGACAGGAATGCTGGGCTGGATCCTGGTCTGAAAGCTGGTTCAAGAATCAACAAGCTGATGGGAGTCTTTCAGGGAGCTCCAATGGATTTTTGGGTCAAACTCTTCCTAACATGTGGCTTATCCTCCCTTGACTCATTGACAGTGGGGTTTTCACCCCTCTAAACAAGAAGCTGCTGGCAGAACTCAGCCCCTCGATGGTACAAAGGGAGCTCCCTGTGGAAACCTCATTATTTTAAAACTCACCAAATTCCTGGTAATTCTTCTCAGCAAAGTGGTCCCATGTTTTGCATGGCTCTTGCTTCCAGCCTGTCTGACCTGTGCCAGGAAAGGCCCTGTCAGGTCAACAGCTTTCATTTCCTATTGAGTTTTCCTAGAGAGTTGAGTCACATTCTGGTTTAGTCTGCAGGAGCACTCACAGGAGGAGCTTCAGGAATACCTCAGCCTGTCCCCTGAGTTAGTGTGGCCCTGACAGATGTGGGGTAATTCACTTAACACTTAACTGAAATGATGAAGGACTTTCTTTTTTATTTTATTGAGTTTACTGAGTGCAGTGAGCTCAGGGATGGGGCTGATTTGAGCAAAAGGCCCTGAGTACCACAAATATCCTTCCTTCCCCTTCAGTTTCTTCTCATGCTCCTTTGGTTCCCCTTGGCTCAGGATCTCCCATATTCCTCAGAATTTAGAATTAGCCTTGTTGATTTATTTATAGGTTAGTGCAGCCTGGTTTTGAAGTTGGGGAAGGAACCAAAAAGCAGAATTTGCTCTTCATTGACTTGAGTATCTCTTCCTTTGCTCTGATAAGCAGCTCAGCTATAACCAGAACAGGAGATAGGGATACGACATAATATTAAAGATATAATTAATATTCTTATTTTAAAAACCCGACGATTTTGACAAAAGCCCTAGCTAATTGATAATTAAGCTATTTTGAAGTTACTTTATGGTTTAAAGTAGAGTAGAAATGTGTTTGTTATTCCTTGGCTGTGGTCTCAGCCCTGATCCAGGAGCTCTGCACTTGTTGCCCAGGGTTGGGAGTGGAGCAGCTGGGATCTGGGTGTGGTGGCACTGCAGTGTCCCTTCTCTGTGGCCACAGGTGAATTCCTGAGAGCAGCAATTCCGAAAAGAGATTTAGGAACAAGCTGGACCCAGTGACCACAGCAGAGCATCCATGGGGCGACTTTGACTTTTCTCCAGGAACAAAAGTATCAGTGGAGATTTTAAGGACAAAAAGCCACTGAAATTCCCCTGCACAAAGAGCCCAGGGGAAGGCAAAGACCCCTCTACCCCAGCACTGCTCCCTTCCCACTTTGCTGCTCAGGGCTCGGGTACCCACAGCTGCAGGAGGTGGAAAGAGCTGAGAAAACAAGCCCTGAAATGATATTTCCCTCTGCTTAAAAGGCACAGAGAGAGGTTATCCATCCTGCTAGGCCTCCACGTTGTCTCTATTTGCACATTTGAAGCACCTTTATTTGCCGTGGTTGTTATTTCGGGTCGGTGCTGCCTTTTTATATTCCCCCAGTGGTAATTCCTGGATAAATGGGAGGCACTGCAGCATCTGTGGGAAGGAGCAATCCCAGATCCTGCTGGTGACAGCAGCCTTGACCATTTGTGGCTCTTCCTGCTGCCACCTGAAGGGCTCTTTACCAGCAACTCCTCATGTGTTGGGGACGGGGAGGGACTTGGGCCCACAATATTATGTCACAAAATAGAAAACACCCGACCCTACAGCAGCTGTAATGGCATAATAGGATAAGTGCGAGGGAGAGACAGCGGGGTATAATAGGTACTCAGCTGCCTCCGAGATGGGGCCTCTATATTTTCCTGGCTAGAAGAAAGCTGGGAAACCAGGCCAGCACGGGGACAGAGTGACAGTGTGAGTGCTGCAGGAGGTGGCTGTGGGTGAAGTGAAAATGCAGCAATCCGGGGTGTTATGTAATAAATAATAACAATAATATCTGTGCTCAGGGCCTGCTTGGCCTGAAATGCTTTGCCCAGCTCGGAGTGCTGCTGGGGCCTCTTTGGTGTTGGGTTTCCTAATTCCTTCTCTTCTCCCAGCTCTCTAAAAGCCTCTGCGTGGTGTTTTGTGCTTTATTATGTCTGGAGTGGAGAGCAGCTTTCATCTGCCTTTCTCTAGCCAAAAAGCCCTGGATTTTAGCTGCTTTTAGGGCAGAGAAATGTGGATGGATGACCAAGGCTGGCCGTGGTATTTTGCATCCCTGGAAATGTCCAGGGCCAGGTTGGAGCAATCTGGGACAGTGGAAGCTGTCCCTGCCCATGGCAGGGGTGGGATGAGACGAGATTTAAAAGATTTGAGGTCCCTTCCAACCCAAACCAGTGTGGGATGGGGAAACAGGAAATCAAATGGGGGAAATCCCAACACTCCCTTCCTCCTCCACCCCACACACCCCGGCTCCCACAGGAGGGATTTTGCTGCAGGTCGCACAAATCTGGGCTTGGCGATGGTTTGGTGTCCAAGTGTGGAATCTTTCAGGCTGAGACATGACATTTTGGCACTCATGACCATATTTAAGCTGGGTTTTCTCTGCCACTCTTTGATGTAGACTCAGCTTTGCTCCTGGCTTTGTGGCTTATCTACATCCCTAATTTCACTTTTCACTTCTTTGCTGACTTGGGTGAAGATCCTCCTGCTTAAGTGATGAGTCATTTTTGCTTGGATGAGAATTTGCATTTTTTTTTTTCCACAGGGGCACTTAGGAACAGGTTAAATGAACCATTTAGATGATTGAGAGAGGGAGATGCCAGGGGAAGTGGTAATGTGTGCTCTGCTATTTTGTTCCTCTGTGCTACAGATTGCTTTTATTCGTTTAATTCCTTAGATGGGGATTGCTGAGTAGTGCCTCCCTCTGCATTGCCTCCCTTTCCTGGATTTCTTAGGCTGAATTGGTTGGAATTCATTGATGGATTTGAAATTGCTGTTTTCCCTGTAGTGCTGTGCCATCTAACAGTAAAATCCACGTTATAATTCCAGGAATTGTCAAGGTGGACTGAACAGTGGAGCATGCACAGAAAGATGCGCACAGGAGTCTTTAGGAATGAAAGATGTGGAGTTTAAAAGTAGAAGATGAAACTTTTATGTATCATTGTAGATTTTCTCAACTGGAGCAAGTGGTTTTTAGGAGGAAAATCTAGTTTAAAAAATCCTAATGTATGAAACATAATGAATTTTAGAATGTTTCCAAGGGGCAGGGAATCTTTCCACAGCTTTGTGAGATTTATTGTGGGGAAAAAGAATTGTTAATTTTTTTTCCATGATGTGCAGGTGCTCGCACAAGTTACAAAGGGAGGAGCAGAGGGGCATAATCTGACTTTGAATCTGAAATAAGGAGGGGAGGATTTGTTCTTAGCCCAAATACCATCCAGAAAGATAATGCTCTCACCTGCCAATTTGGAATGAGAGGTTGAAATAACCTGAACCATTTTGTGTGAAGATGATATAAAACCATCCCCAGGCCAAGTCTGTCCTGGAGAAAGAGAAGGACCTGTTGAAATATCGCTTATTAGGAGTTTGATGCTTTTCACTTGTAGTTAATGCTGAGTAAATGGTGTATTAATAATTGGGTTAAACCAATTCTTCTCATGGAAATGTAGGTTCTTGCCTGGCCTATTTCCTGGAATATCAGGGGCTGTCCTATTTTGCAGGTGTGTTCCTCTCACAGGATGCATAAATCCTGTCTCACAAAGGGAAACTGAGGCACGGAGGGGAGAGGTGACCTGAAAAAGGATAAAACAAGGCATGATGGCATTTTAGGGACTCGGAGGAGGAGCCTTCTAAATTTTAGGCTCAAATTCCTCGTGCCACAGCCGTTTGTGCTTCCAGCATCTGGATTGTCCGTGGTTATTGATGGATAATCTGGGTGGGGATGAGTGTGCACGGAGAAACGCACTTTTAGGAGCTGGAATAGGCTGTAACGGTGAGGGGGTGTTTTGGGAAGTGGGGTTTGTTATCAAACAGCCTCTCTGCGTGGGCACTCCCCGTGTGTGCTTCCCAAAAACCCGGCCTCTCCTCCCATTCCTCGCTCTCTAACAAAAGCCGCATCTCGCACATCCCTACTCCAGCCCGCCCCGTGCCTGGACCACGCTCCAAAAGCCATCTCCCCGCAGCTGTGGGAGCGCTGCCGAGGTGTCACACGAGGGCTTTCCATCAGCCCCAGCCCGCTTTAACTGCATTTGCAGTGATTTGCTTCATGTGGGAGGAAGACGCCGGGGTTCTTTAGCATTATCGATCCCTCCTGACTTATCGGGCGCAGGAGCTGCCTTTGACCCTGGCATCCTGCCGGAGCAGACCGGCCCCGTCGTGTGATGCTGCCCGGCTTTGTCCTTGCTCCCAGTCAATTCCTGTTTTACTCAGCAGATGTCTTTTGTTCCTGACAAAGATTGCTCATCCGATTGTCCGGGGTTAGCGGCTGTGCCCCGTCCCGCCTGGGGTCCCGGGGTCCGGCCCTTCTCAGCCAGGCTCTGCCCCTCCTTCCCTCAGTCTGGGAACACCAGAAGGAGCTCGCTTTGCTTTGGGTTTTAGTTTTTTTTTGTTTTTTTTTTTTATTCCTCCTCCTTCTCCCCAGGGGTCTGGCTGGATTATTTCTGAAGCTGCTTGCTTTCTTCTGTGAAAGTAAGCCAAGGGAAAATAGATTTTTTTTTTTTTTTGGTAGGGTTTCTTGGGCAACACCTGGGTCCTACCTTGGCTAAATCAGCATCAATCCCTCCTCGGTTTTGATGGAAATCTGGCCCACAACATCTAAATAAATTGGTTTTTCTGGGTTTTTTAAAAATTTATTTATTTATTTATTTTCTGCATGGTAATGCATTGCATCAACCTGCCAGAAGGGATGGGGGAAAAATTTAGGGACAATGACAAGGATTTGTGTGGCAGCCTATAGGATTTGGGTGCCTGATCCACTTTTCTCTGGTGCTAGAATCTGCTGAATTCAGCCTTCAAATCCAAAATGACAATCCCTGGAGCCCGGAGGTTGCGGTGCTTTGGGGGCCTTTAGGGCATTGAGGGGTGCGCTGCTACAAATGAGAACTTGGGGATGCTGGAAAAAGCAGGGATCTGGCAGCTGCAGGGTGTCCTGGAATGTCAGAGTGAGGAAAATGGGTGTAGGGGCAGGTGGTGGGCAGCAGAGAGGGAAGGATGACTTGTGAGGCTGCAGCCTGGGGCAGGGCAAGCTGATAAATCCTTAATTGTCTCCTAACGACTTCAGAGTTCAAGGTTTTCCCTTGAATTCCGAGATTTTGGCAGTATAATTTGAGACTTTTGCTCCGTGTGGGGTAAGTGAAATCCGGGCCAGTGCAGGGATTGGATTCTCCCCCACTTGAGGAAGGACTGGGAAAGTTTGTGCCCAGTTCTTTCTGTGTGCTCCTTTGCCTTTTCTCTCCCCAAAATTAAGAAGAAGAAGAATGGGTGTGATTTCTGTAGCAGCCCCCACAGCCAGGCTGTTTGTCAGCGTTTTGCTGCTTTATTGGAACTTTACTTGTGGAACCTGAATCAGGTCCACAAGAGCTGCTCAGAGGCCCATTATTTTCCATTATTTTTCCTTTTTGTTCCAGTATTGCTTTTTCTCAGGAACTGCATTTTTTTTCTTTTTAATTTAGTGTGGTTTCACTTAAACCCACACTTTCCCTCCTAAAACCACCATAAATTACTCTGTTACCACCTCGCCTCAGTGACTGCAGCTTTGTTCACATGGGATTCTTGGAGAGGAGGGGATGTTTTTTTTTCCCCTGTCACCAGTGGGAATTGGAGTG
This sequence comes from Falcunculus frontatus, assembly GCA_013398115.1. Taxonomy (NCBI): domain Eukaryota; kingdom Metazoa; phylum Chordata; class Aves; order Passeriformes; genus Falcunculus; species Falcunculus frontatus. The sequence goes on along the minus strand of VZRV01005754.1, from coordinate 217,209 downwards.
GGGAAAGGGCAGATTTAAATTAATAAAAAAATCTGCTAAAGGAAAACTGCTTCTGGTGCTAAAGTCACCTTTTGGTCAGTCCTGTATGTGATCCCCCTCTTCTGGTTGTCTGTGGAATTGGATACGGAGGGAAGTAGAGACGAGCCCAGACAATGGGATTTGGGCAAATCCGATCGTTTTCATTTCGCTGGTTGAATGAGCTGTTTGGAACGATGGGGCAGGGTGTGATTTGGATTCAGCCTGGTGTAAGATGTGCTCTGTGTGAAGCTCATCCCAGCTATATTTGACCTGACTCTGTTTTTGGCATCTCTTGCAGCTGGGGGGGACTGGAGTGTGCCTGTGAGAGGTCAAGGTGTGAGATGTGAAATGCTGCCCGTGGGGTTGGGCCGTGCTTTACATTTTATTTGTCTGCATAAAAATCCTGATGGGAAGGAGGCAGTTTTAGAGCCAGTCCCAGGGTATCCTCAGGAAAGGGCTGTGTGAGGCTGGAGCTGAAAACAGGCAAGAAAAAAAAATCCCATCAGGTGCTGTGGATGCTACTGCTTGGAGCAAATCCATGATGGAACGTGGGGGGAGGAAGTGAGATGGGAGATCAGGATTGGAACCTCTGGGCTGGAATCATTGCAGGATTTTTCTGGGTGCAGGAACAGAGATTTTATGTCAAAGCAATTTCAAAGCCAAATTTATATCCATGTCCCAGCTCCATCTTCCAGAAACTGAGTCTGATCATAAAGGTTGTTAAGCTACAAACGTGTTCCTGACTAATTGTCCAACGTTTGCCATCTTGCTCCATGGTATTCCCTTCCTCTTTGCAGCACTAACCACACTGGAGTTCATAACCTCTCCCCAGATGTTTTAGAGGAGGCAGGAAAATATTCAGGGGAAGGTGTTAAATTACAAACTGGGGGTGGATGGAAGAGGGAACTAAAAGCAAAGAGAGATCACATAATTCCCTCTCTTCCCAGCTTAAGGAAGCAGCATTCCCTTACTGTGACCCATCCTTTCCAGGGAGAACGATGGGATGAAGAGTTTTCTCTCTTCTTTTGTCCCTCCTGGGCTCAATTTACTCCAATTCCTGGTGCTAGAGATGAAATGTGGATGTTGGACCCACTGTCATGTATAAAACGAGGCAGGGAATCTTCCTGGAGCCCGAATTCTTCTGGAATAGAAAAGTCTCCTCTGTTTCCCAGGGGCTGTAGGAAATGCTGACCCTGGAAAGGAGACGGAGGGAGCTTTCTCCTGGCTCTGTGTGAGCTCCTGTCGCTCAGGGAGGTGTCAGACAGGAGCTGGTTTCACAGTTGTGTCAGCTGGGGGAGACACGTTTTCCTTAACGCAGTGGGAGATGAGTTTTGAGGGGTGTGAGTGCCAAAGCATCCAGAACCCTGCAAGGGAACTCTGTCCCCTCAAAAGTGTCCTCTTGGCCTTGGCCGGGAGCAATCAGCTACAGGCTGATAAATGGTTTGGACTCAGGGTGATGAGATGATGTCATGAGCGTGTTTGAAGTCACCTCACCCCTCTGCTTCTCCTTCTCCCTTCCCCTTGCTGCGCCCAGCAATCTAAATATCGAAATCTGGGCCAAATGGTGCCTCTGGGAAATGCCACCGTGCCAGGAGCACTCGTGTCACCCTCAGAGCTGGACCTGCTGCTCTTAAATCAGGTGCCCGACACCTTCTTGGGGAAGCAGCGTGGGAAGGGACGCGTCAAAAACCGCCGCAACCCTGGGCTCTGCCCCCGTGGATCCACCTCCCTTTCTGCTGGGAACTTTCCGAGGAGTAATAAATTCACCCTGGCTCTGCGCTGAATGCACAATTGATCAGACTGCAGGAGCCAGGGAGAATCAATTCGGGGCTGTGAGCGCTGGAGGCGCGTGCGCCGTGGGCAGAGCAGCCCTGGGTGTGCCCTGCGTCTCTGTTTGTCCCCTCGCCCTGCTCCTTCCTCCTGGCCCGGCCTGAGGATGCCACTGGAAATGGATTTTTTTATGAAATCCAAAGGTGAAGCGTGGCATCAAGCAGCTCGGAGGCATCTGTGCTGTCAGGGCTCCTGTTGGAGGGACGGGGTGGGTATTTGGGGTTGTTGGTTGGTAAGGAGCCTCAGAAATGGCACTAAAGATGTTTCCCTGTGCGGGAGGGAGAATTTCCTTTGTTTTCCCTACAAAACCCATCAGGTTCTCTTCCCCTGACGGAGAAATCAGAGTTGCACGTGTGCTGCACACGTTTTCCAGCCACCAAAGAGCCACATCCTGCCAAGGTGCTGAATCATTCCCAAAAAAAACCCCAGGCACCAGCAACATCCCCCATCCCACACGGAGAGAATTCCAGCTTCCCAGAGCCAGGGATGTCCTTGAAACCCACCCAGTGCCATAAGAAAAGAAGGCAACAGATGCTGAGTCATCACCCAGTGCTTCTGTATCACCGTGTTCCCCCCAAAAAGCTGGAATTGGGTTGGTTTTCCTTAGCTTGGGAAGCAGGAGAGGTATGGAAAAAAAAAAAAGGGCAGAGTTAAGGTGGTTTTGGTAACCTCTGTATGATTTTCAGCACTGCTATGTCTGTGAGTGTGTCTATAGATGTATATATTTGTTTTTTATTGTTTTCCCCTTGTCTTTTTCATTTTAATCTGTCTCAGTTACTGCTTTTTGTTTTGTTTTTCTCCTCCTTTTATATTTTGCTGCAGTCTGCAGGCAGCTCCTCAGCCATGGCAGAATCGTGTAAACTGCTCGGAAGTTAAGAGCAAAAAGAGATTACATTGTCCTCCTCCTTTATTTCACGGATGCTCGCAATGCCTTGAAGAAATCCCAGAGATTTTTTTGGAAGGGATTCAACTCCCAGCCTGCAAACACGGGGCTGTTTTGGCTTTCCAAGGGGCGAGCTGCATCTTCCTTGTCTCATTTCAACCTTGCACCACGGTGAAGAGCCTCTGTTTCCAGATCATGACAAAGCCCCACAAACCCCTCTCCTCTGCCCGAAGAATCAATCAACCCCAACTAATACTTTAATGACTCCTTTTCCTACCAAGGAAACAAATTCAGGAGCGCACACACACACATATGAACAACAACAACAAAAAAAATCTGTTTTTTTTTTAAAAAAAAAGGAGCTGGAGGCTGAGGAGGACCTCGTCTGGTCAATGAAAGAAAGAGACGGATGTCTGGTGCCATGGCAATGGAGCAGGGATTACTTTGCACTGGAAAATAGGTTTGTTTTTTTTTTTTTTCCCCTCCTTTTTTTTTTTTTTGTTTTCCAGTTTTTTTTTTTTTTTTTCTCAGGCAGCTAAGAGTTGTCACTGAGTCTGAGAGGCCCATTTAGAGGAAAACGAGCCTCTGAGGAGAATTGAATGCTTGCTTTCAGCGGCTGCTGCTTGAACAGTCTGCTTTGCTTCTCGGGCAAGGCAGGATGCAAACACCCAGATTTGTTTGGAGCACTTTCCCAATCCCTGTGTGTGTGCATATGTGTGTGTACAGAGCCATAAAAACCCGAGGAGCTGGGTGCAGGCTGCGAGGAACGTACATTAATAACAAAACTACATTGAATTGAAAACCTCTTTAGCCTGGGCTGAGATGTTGGGTGTGATTCCATGAGAATTGATCACTGGATTGTCTGATTTGGGCTGTATTTAGCATTTTCTTGCCATTAGGCTGGATTTTGACCAAGATTAATTCATTCCATTCAATGCAAGTCGAGGCGTTTTGTGACAAAAGGTATTTTTTTGTGGAAAAGGCTGATTTGTGGACATTCTTCTCTGGGAGCGTTTTCCTTCTGTGCTGCTTCCTCCCTACCCCCAACTCTGAATGTTTTGGGGTTTGTTTGTGTTTGTTTTTTTGGGGCTTGTTTGTTTCTTTTTGAACAAGTCACTAAGTTTCAACCTGAAGAAAATATTTTGGTCAAGACTCTGTTGTTTGGAAAATTCATCTTATTTAACAAAGAAATTGGCCAATGGAAACAAACCAAAGGGATGCTATTTTCAAGTGGGGGTTTTTTTGCTGTCTTTTTGAATTTCTGAACTTTTAAAGTGGTTTTTGGCTGGGTTTTATTTTTTTGTTACCTCTTGGGGTGAAGGAAAGGCTTCTTGCCTGTCTGCCAGCCAAGAGATGAAGGTGTTCTCTGATCTGTGAATCATCCACCCACCAGGCTCCAGACAAGCAGATCCCAAGTAGATTATTTAAAGCAGGTAAAATGGAATAAAAGACCTTGATGTGACTTTGCTGGGCTGGGCCAGGGAGCCCCAGGTGACACCTGGGGTGGCTCTTGGTGAATTCTCCTCAATTTCCCACCCCAAAAGGTTCCTTCCCATCACACGTGGGGTAGGATCAGGAGATAATTCCACTGTAAAATGGGATTTTTCAGTGCTTTGAGCTTTCCCTCGTGGACTTTGGTGGAATTGGGTTGATTTCTCCCATTTTAAGGACTGGGAAGTGCATTTATTTTGCAGTCTGGGTCATTCAAACACACATTTCACTGGCATCAGCAATGGCACGAGTTGCAAAATATTTACTGCTGTTCTGAGGCGATGTTGCTTTTTCCCATGGTAAAGCTGCCTTCATACACGAGCCAAAATTTGTTTTTAAGATATGTTAATCTTACTCTACGTGTGCCCTGCCTTTTGCATGGCAGGGCCACATGAAAGCCTTGAAATCCTGCTGTAATTTCTCGTGCTCTCTGTCCTTTCTGGGCTGAGCCGATGTTCTGAGCTCTGTTGTTGGAAATGGAATGTGGCTCCTTTCTCCTGTCTGCGGTGAAAAATAGCTCCTCTCTTTGATCTTCCCCTCATTTGCTAAAAAGTAACCAAAAATAATCCCTTTTTTTTCTTTTTTTTTTTTTATGTTGGGGGGTAGGTGGTGAAATGTGCCAGGATTAAAAAAAAAAATAATAAATGTGACCCTCCTTTTCAGCGATTATGAACTGTGAAACAGAAAATCTCTGTCCAGGTAAAAAATTTGAGTTGTCATAGCAACAGCAGGATGGCTATTTATTTTTGGATTTCCATTTTCACTGATTTATTTAACACATTGACAATCCATTTATAATGAAGAGGAATTCAAGAGGGTTTTTGTTTCTGCCTGGGTTTATACCAAGCCAAGGTTGGGTTACTTTTCACCAGAGAAAAATAAGCAAAGATAAAAGAGGTAAATAAAAAGGAAACCTTGTGGCTTTCGGGGGCTTTTCTTGTAGGCAAATACGGGCGCACGGGAGAGCGAAATCATGACTGACTTGTTTATTTTGTCTTTTAGTGCTGTAAAACAGAACAAAGCTTTGAGTGCGGGGCAGCTGGGAGGCACAGGAGCCACAGATGCTCACCTCCACCTGCCCTTCTTCCGTGCCCAGGCTGCCAGGGAGAGGTCAGCAGAGCCTTTGGAAGCTGCTCCTCTGCTCCATCTCCCTGCAGGAGCCAGGGAGAGCCCCCAGGCCAGGGCTAAAATCTGCATTTCTCCTTTTGGAGGTGAGCTGTGTGCTCTCAGTGCTCCCTCAGGCTCAGCTTTGCCTGCTCTCTGCGGGGTTTCTGCACAACTGAGCCCTGCCCCTGGAGTTTGGGGAGCCCAGACACACATTTTGGTTGGGTCCCAAACTGATCCAACTGGCCTTGAGTCGTTTTGGGCTGTTTGTGCCAAAATGGGCTGTGCTTTGTTGGCAGGAGGGGATGGTTTGCCAGGCCAGGAACCCCTCGGCCAGGGAATGTGTCCGGAGGGTTTTGTGCCCAAAGATTGGAGCCATCCCTGGATCCAGCTCTGGATCCAGGCAAACCAAGTCAGAGGTGCCTGGGGATTTTCCTGCCTCCCAGCAGTGTGAGTCAGAGCACCTGGACAGCAGGGAAATGCAGCAAAACACCCAGGAAATCCCTGGAACTCGGGAATTCTTGTGAATCTTCCTCCCCGGAGATTCAATTTCTGTGCGTGCCTTTGCCATCACATTTATACCTGCCACAATTAAGCCAAAGCTTCAGCATTTGGGGACTTGAAAGCCTTGGAAGATGGGGAAGTTTGGGGCAGGTTTTGCAGGAGGGAGGGGTGAAATGCAAGTGGAATAACCCCGGGAGAGTTAACCCAGCAGATTGCTGCTGCAGAGACGGTCTGGGAGTGTGGAGATGAAGCAAATCTCTGCCTGGGTTTTCTCCCAGCCTGGGTTTTCTCCCAGCCTGTGTCCCTGCAATTGCTCTGCAGATTGGCTCCTCTCTGGCATTCGTTTCCTGGGATGGATTTGGGTGACTGAGATGGATGGTTTTAAAAGAACTCAGTGAGAATTGTGAGCCTGGCAGATGCTGGGGGAAATCTCCAATCGTTTTCCCCTATTTTATTGCTGGTTGTGGCATCGATCTGGGCTGGTTTTCAGGACAGGAGGGGCAGCACCTGACCAAAGCGTCGCATTTTTTGAGGCCAAACCCGTTAATTTGTGAAGCACGGGCTTGGTTTTGAACGAGGCACTCCAGGAAAAGGTGAGGTTAGGAAAAAGAAAATAAAATCAAGTGTTATTTCTGGCCGGGATCTCGAGCCTGGAGGGAGGAGAGTGCCCATCAGCTCTCCCCCCACTCCTCCTGGAGGAGCATCCAGCTCACAAATTGTCTTTTGGGGGCTGGGAGATGGGGGGGAAGGGTGGGAAAACCCAAGGAATCAACTTCCAGACATAAATACAATATGGACAAGTCATAAACATTATTAAAGCAAGTCTATCCCTGCAGGGCAGGTTTTTGCTCATAATGCTTTCCTGATTGCGCTTCCGCAGCGCCGGGGAAGTGAATAGCGGCTGATTATCCATGGCCCGTGATCTACAGCAGCGGAAAACTGCTCCCTTTGTGTGCCAGGGGGGAACTTTGCATATTTACTGCCAGGGAGCAGCCATCCTGCCCCTCAGCCCTGCTGCAGAGCCACCGTGGGGCTGATCCCTGATCCATGGGGGGCTTTGGTCGGGGCTCTCCTCGTGTTCCCCATTGCCAAGGCAGAACCTGCCCTGTTTGTCAGCTTAAATATACACAGAAATAAATGGGCCCAGGGGTGGCATCACCAGCCCAGGCTGAGGCACCAAACACTTTGGGGAGTGGGTGGGTCAATGGAGGGGAGCTCTTGCTGCAGAGGCAGAATATAGGGGGAAATAATAATAATAATAATCATAATCATAATCATGATAATAGTAAAAAGACTCTGTGACCTATTAACAAAATTTTGCTCACTAGATCACTAATTTCTTTCAAAAAGCCCAAAACTTGAGAGGAATCCAAGTCCTTTTACGTGTTTTCTTGGAGACAGATGTTCAGCTCATCTGGGGTGTCATGGAATATCCTGATTTGGAAGGGACCCCCAAGGATCCGAGGTGCCACTGATTTTGTTCAATATTCCATGTCCAGTGTGGCACTGCTCACTGGGAGAATGGTAATAATAATGGTAATAATAATAATAATAGTGAAAGACTCTCTGACATATTAACAGAATTGCCATTTTTTCTTTAAAAAAAACCCCAAATCTTGAGAGAAATCCAGGTCCTTTTACAAAATCCTTTCTTGGAGCCAGTTGTCCAGCTCATCTGGGGTGTCATGGAATATCCTGAGTTGGAAAGGACCCCCAAGGATCAGAAGTGCCACTGATTTTGTTCAATATTCCATGTCCAGTGTGGCACTGCTCACTGGGAGAATGGTAATAATAATAGTAATAATAATGGTAATAATAATAGTACTACTAATAATAATCATAGTGAAAGACTCTCTGACATATTAACAGAATTGCCACTAATTTCTTTAAAAAAACCCCAAATCTTGAGAGAAATACGGGTCCTTTTACCAAATCCTTTCTTGGAGCCAGTTGTTCGGCTCATCTGAGGTGTCATGGAATATCCTGAGTTGGAAAGGACCCCCAAGGATCTGAGGTGCCTCTGATTTTGTTCCATATTCCATGTCCAGTGTGGCACTGCTCACTGGGAGAATAGTAATAATAGTAATAATAATAGTAGTAATAATAATAATAGTGGAAGATTCTCTGCTATATTAACAGAATTACCACTAAATTCTTTCAAAAAACTCCAGAACTCGAGATAAATGCAAGTCCTTTTACCAAATCCTTTCTTGGAGCCAGTTGTTCGGCTCATCTGAGGTGTCATGGAATATCCTGAGTTGGAAGGGACCCCCAAGGATCAGAAGTGGCACTGATTTTGTTCAAAATTCTGAACTGCTCACTGGGAGACTCCAAATCGGATCTGTGGTCAATAATCAGAAAAAAACCTGACTTTATACAAAGATTGGTGCTGGCAAAAATATCCCATCAAAGACCCCTTGTGCTGGTTGCAGTCAGAGCAGCAGAGAGTTTTTAAGCAGATGCTCAAGGTGCAGCCGTTTCATTATTCAGTTATGACAGAATTTTCCCCAACAACTTAATGAACATTCATTTGTGATGTATTAAACCATTTTTTCTGTTGAACATAAAGATCAGTGCTAGGAGCTATACATTCTGCGAGATAATTGCACCGTGTAATTCTGGTGCTTCAACAATTTATACTGAAATATTGATGGATATGTTCCAACATTCTTCTTTTTTTTTTTTTTTTTAATTCTTTCTGCAAGCATATTTCATAATCTTTTAAATATCTCTCCCCTGAAAACTTTAGTGTAAAGTACAAATCCCCTTATGTAAGAGAAGTTTAATGCATCTGGATACTGCTAACCAAACAAAAGCATTTCAGAGCCATTTCTATTCTCAGAAATAAAAGAAATTGGTAACAGAAGGTATTGTAAATATGAATTGATGAGGAATATGCAATAGCAGAAGGGCATGACTAAGGAAAAGTTCAGGGCTCCCCTCTAATATCAGAAATGCAAACTATCTTTTCTGATTTTTCATTAGCATAAGTAAGAATAAAAAACCCTTCCATTTTCAAATAGGAATTGATGCTAAGTGACATTTTGCATAATCTCCTTAGGAGAGGCCCTCCGGAGTTTTGCTGAGTGCGGTTCCAGCGTTGACCCAAGATTCGAGTCAAGACATTGAGGTGCAGTGGGGTTTTACAGAGCAGTGAGGAGCATCCCAGGGAAGGAGCCTTGCTCAGAAACAGGGGCTGGAACAGTTCATTCAAGGGGTTGGAGTGTTTGCTGTGAGAATCAAACTTCAATCCAGCAAAGATTGGTCATTATTAAGTAGTCAGTATAAAGGATTTGGTTGTGGATTTATACCAACTGTGCTGAAAACTCCTGGGTTTGCTCTTGGAGGAAAATGTTGGAAGATTGCTGAGAGCTTTGCTTTACCCTCTGGGGTTAATGGGCACAGAAGAGTTGTGGGGTTTACCTGTAACATGCCCTTGGTGCCTGGTGTGGGAACAAAACGTGAACTGGAGAGGAAGTCAGTGTGGATCTGTGAGATCCATAAACGCTCCTGGAATTTGTGCCAGTGTCCTGTTGAGGTGTGAACTCTCAATGCAGTTTGTTTCTGGTGATCTGGGTTTGTTGCTCCTCTGATCACACCATGCCAGGATGGTGTTCTGATTACTCTCTCCTACTTTTTTCTCTCTTTTGGTGCATCTTTCCTGCAATTTTTCTCTGCCCCATCCCTGGGAGTGTCCAGGGCCAGGTTGGGTGGAGCTCTGAGCACCCTGGGCTATAGGAGGTGTCCCTGCTCACAATCTGGGAGTGGAACCAGATCATCTTTAAGGTCCCTTCCAACCCAGGCCATTCTGTGGTTCCTGCTGAAGATTTAAGTAGGACTTGTCCAGGCAATAATTCTGAGCCCTCCTGGCTGTCCCCAGCCATGTCCTGGGACATCCCCTGGCTGGAAATGAGCCTTGGATCAGCCTTTTTCCATTCAGCTCCTTCCCTCAGCCCACGGGGCTGGATGCTCTCTGTGAGAATGGTGCCATTCCCTTGATGCCTTAGGTTTTAACTTTGATATTTTCAAATTCTGTACTGCTCAGAGTGTAACTCTGAAGTTCCTTGGAGCCTGTAATTCCTGCTCTCTCGTACTGGGCAGACATAACAAAGCCTCTCCAGGCTTTGCCTTCAAGGACAGCCAGGCTGTTCTAGGCCCAAAATGTGTAAACCAAAGATTCTAAGGGGGGCAAGCTGAGGGGAATGACATCATTAAACTGGGGCTTTATTTGGAGAATGAACCCTGATATGCAAATGATCCAAACCTATAAAAGTGTGAAGAACTCGTGACCTGGGGTCCATCTTGGGGTCCATTTTTTGGAAGCAGCCTCTGGCTCCCCCAGGGTGTACCTTGAAGGCCCTTCAAATAAATACCTGTCTTTATTCCCTTCCTCTTGTCTAGTCTCTGTTTCTAGGTGGCTGCAGGAGGCATCACCCTCACCAGGAGCTGCCCTGAGCCTCTCATTCCGTGTCACAGCTCTCAGGGAGGAATCGGATCCTAAAGAGTGCCAAGGCCAGCTTCAGGGTCCTAATCCCAGTGTCCTGAGCCCATTGTCCCCTGGAGCTGCTGGGCATTGCTGCAGCCTTGCCCTGGCAGCAGAGATGTTGCCCAGGCAGTGCCCACCCAGGGCTGTTCTGGTTGGGCTGGGTGCCATCCTTTCTGGGCAAGGGTACAGATCATGTCCCAAACTGTGCCAGACACGCTGGTTGTGCCTCGTTTCTGCTTGTGAGCCTGGCTGAACAGAAAAAGGAGCTCTCTATGTATATTTAGATCTGTACCAGGGGTGTTTGTGCATAATCTGACACCTTGGGATGGTCCTGGGGGATGATAACGAGGCACCCAGTGCTGCACAACGTGTTTTGGCACCAGGAAGGGGTGGCAAACCCCGTGCCCGCCTTTCCTCCTGCAAGTCTTCGTGTTTCTTTTTGGCACATCCCCACGAAGAGGAACAAGATGCGAAATCCTGCCAAAGCTTCTTGTAGAATAGATGACATTTATATTGTTATGCAGTTTGCTGATCTAAACATACCATTGCCTTGCCTTGATAGCCCAGGGCAAGTGCTAATCAGCTTGTTTGGTGGGCACCCTGCCATCTGAAAGGGGGACACAAATAGAGACAGTTTGTGCATCATCCACCAGCCTTGCAGGAACACGATTCCCAGCTGAGAGTATGGAAATGTGTCTGTCTCCTGAGCTGTGTGCACGTTGGCATGGAAAAGAGAAGTGACAGCGTTAAATGTAATGGGTTTTGGAACAAATCAGGGTTGTATTTCGTGAGCTTTCACTATGTAGGTCACTGGTGGAAAGGGTGAAAGCTCTGGGGGTCACCAGATTTGATCAGCTGAGCTGAGACCCCGTGGGACTGCTCTCCATGAGGAGCTTCCCTTCTCCCTTCGTCCTCTGGGGCATCACCAAAGGCTGTTTGGTCTCACAGGTAACAGGGAAGATGAGGAATTCGGCTTCCTGTATTTTCTTCTGGGCAGTTTATCCTCTCTGTGTGCCCAGCACCAGCTCATGTGTGTTCCAGGATTTGGATTTCATTGGTGTTTTGGGATTAAGGACTTTAATCGGGGTTTGCTGGAATGGTGAAATGGTTCTCTGTGCTGGATTGCTGCGATGGATGGATGGATGGATGGATGGATGGATGGATGGATGGATGGATGGATGATGGATGGATGGACACAGCTCTTTGACAAGGGATCCATGGAAAACAAGGAGAAGGGGCTGTGTTTTGTGCCAAGGAGGAGCAGCAGGTGCTGGGATCCTGTGGCTCAGGAGCAGAGTGGGGAGGGTGTTGTGGTGGGTGTCACCTGTGGGTGACCTGATTGAGTGAAGCTGCCTTCAAACCACTGGGAAAAAAACCCTTCTGTCACTCCAGGGGAAATTCTGGTTGGATTTAAGGGGAGGAGGAGCCCCAAAGCTGGGAGAGTGGCGCAGCTCAGCGAGGCTGTGGCATCTCCAATCCTGAGGATCTTCAGAGCTCGTGTGGAGACCAGCAGATTGCATTTTTAGTGAAGCAAAGATTTGAGTGATGGTTCAGGTGACTTCCAGCCGTCTTTTACACCCTCTGCAAAGCTCTGTGACCCTCTGAGATTTTTCTGGATTTGCAGACAGATGAGGTGCAGCATCTCCATCCTCACCCTCACTTCCAGCAGCATCTGAAGTGCCCTCAGTTCCATTTCTCACCTTTTTTTGGCTGTTTGATGCACATCCCTTCCCTCTTTCTATGCATCCCTTTCCTCTTTGCTCGTTTGCCCCTCAGAGTGGATTTTTATGGCCGTGTTTTAGGGAGAACTCGACCTGTGGGTGTTCCATGGAAACAATTTACCTTTCAAAACCCCTGAAGATGGGCTGAACGTGGATGCTTGCATGAAATAACGGGGGACTCTGGGTGTACAAATAGAACTCGAGTTCCTTCTGGTAATCTGGCCCTCATCCCAGCCTTTTTGAAGGATAATCATCGTTCCAAGAGAGGTTTTCATGGACTATAGCATACACTTTATATTTCACTGTGTAATGGAACCTTCCCTACACTCAAGGAAAACAATTTACAGAGCTAATTGCTGAACTCTGCAGATATAATCCTTTAAATGGGTTCTGTTAGATAAGAGTTTATGTTAAAAAAGAAGAAATGTTCTAGAGGAAAATTATTGTTTAGGGAACATTGATTTGCATGAATTAATGTTTTCACTTCAGCTGAGAGTTAAAAATGGATACTTAAGCTAAGCCCCATTTTAGTGTAACATCAATGCTTCATTAGTTCTGGTGTGAGCTGAAATCCATTGTTTGTTTGCCTTTTTTGTGCCTTCGAACTTCAGCTGGCACGGGGTCAAACTGTCCCAAAGATTTCATTTTTTTGAATTCAACAATAAAAGAGAAAAAAAGCCCTGCACGGACTCTGAGACGGGAGGATGGCTCCGAGTTCTCTTTGTTACTCACTGCTTCAGTTTAGACAAAGCTCTCCACCCTCCTGTCTCAGCCTACTTATCAGGGAAATTAGGGGTGGTGTTAATGATCTTACCTGACACCGCTGTGGCAGGAATGAGCTGATGAATATTTGCACAGTACAATATTTGTACAGAGGTGCTGCATCACTCGTGCTGCAGGAGCAGCCATCTGTCACATCTCCCACATTTAAAGTCTGCACAGAGCATTTGGGGCTGGGGTGATTCTTGCAGAACTCGGGGTTTGCTCGCTGTTTTTATGGTTCAGATTTTAATTCAGAATTTAGCCCGGCTCTGAGCCTGCTGCCGGTTCTGTGTAGTCCCTATAATCTGGGTTATGGCACAAAGTGAGAGGTTCAGCACTCGTTAGGAGGTGGTAATAATGAACTAGACACAATATTTAATTTAATTTAAATCCCTTTTCTCCCGTGTAGCCGAGTGCTGGTGGCAGATTGAGGGAAGGAATAAACCCCAGCATTTTAAAGCCACCCTATGGAACACAGGGTATGTGGATTTGTTTTCCATAGTTTTCTTTAATTATCCTGCAATTTCTATGTTGTGCTCACCTTGATTATATTCAGAGGAAGGTTTCAGCATCACAGATATCCAAAGAGGAAGAAATTAAGGAAAATATTCCCATTGAGGCCTCTCCCAGCACATGAACAGAGCTGGGCTCTCCAGCACTCGGTAGCTGAGGAAAATCTGGAGATAATTTCTAATTCCACCATGAATTTCCCTCTTTTCCAGGGTCTGCCAGTGCTGGTGAAGTCCCTTTGGAGAACCACACAGAGCAGCTGCCATCCCAAATCCAGCTGCTCCTTCCCACTGGGCAGCAGCCTGAGGAGGAGCTGTTTAGAGGTGAGATGTTCCATCCTGACACCTGGAGGGATGAGCCTTTTGTTCCTTGTGCCAGTTGGGAATTGAACTGAGCATTAAGAGCTCAGGAACTTTTAAACTCTGATTTATTTGTATAACATTTGTACTGTGGTAATATCACACAGATCCTTTGCTGCTGCTTGGTTACAGCAACCAGGTTTTCACTTGAAACTGAGGAACTGGGTAATCTTTAAGGACCCAAATCATTCCATGATTCTATGAAATTCCTGGGTGCAAAAACACACAGTAAGTGGAAAACAGACTTGAGTCTCGCTGAAATCATTAAAAACTCCCTTCATTTTATTTGCCACCCACCATCCTGCTCAGAAAACTGGATTTCTTTTTGAAGTCCTCAATTAAGGGTGGGAATTTCGTGTCAGGCAGAGGCTGTCACTTTCTCCCAGCCCTTCCAGCAAAACTCCACGTGCATTTTGGTGCTTTGGGCTCTGAGAGGGGAGGATGGGTTTGGGCAGCATCTCCCTCCTGGGACCTGCAGTCAGATGAGTTGCATGGGCCAAGTTTAATCCCAAAGTTCCAACACAGGAAGAACCCCCTGAAAACACGGGGTTTTGCTGCAGGATTTGGGCAGTAAACACAGGTTAGGGCAGTCTGGGTATTTGCTTTAATCCCCTCTGGTTCTATTTTGAATTTGCTGTGTTCCTACTTGCTAAACCACTTGCCTTTTCCGCCCTGTTTCCCTGTGGCAGAAGGAGGAAGGATATTCTGGAAGCTGGAAAAGTGCCACGTGCTGCAGAGTGGTGCCACTAAATTCCTGCAGGGTTTCTGAACTGAGCACTGCCACTCTCAAACACTGAACCTCTCACAGGATTCCCCTCAGAGCTTCCCCACCCTCCTACCAGGCAGGGCATGGCCCAGGTGATGGGATTTCGGTTCCTGAAGGTTTGAGAGGATGAGGGAGTTGGGATTTAGGGGCTCCTGCTCCTTTAGGCTCAGCAGGAGCGATTCAGGGAGCCTAAATATTGTCAAAATATTGCCAAAAAATCGGGAGTACAAGTGCATCCTTGAGCTGGCCGGAGCTCTGAGGCACCTGGGATGGTGGAAGGTGTTCCTGTCCATGGAGCTTTAAGGTCTCCTCCAACTCATTCTGGGAATTCTATGAGGCTTGATTTATTATTTTTTAAATTATTTTTTTGTTTCCTCCCAGCCTAATGAAATATTCCAAGGGTCTTGCTGCTGTTCTGCCACATGTTTTGGTGTGGTTCCGCAGGAATTCCTGGGGGGAGAATCTCCAAACCTGTCACAGAGTGAAGCCTCTTTTGTGGAGGAGTAAACAAATCTCACTTCTACTTTTTTGGGGTTTTTTTCCTCCTTTTCCCTTGAGCTGAAATTTGGGCAAGTCATTTCATATCAGGTGGTGAGGCTTGGAACCAGCAGGGAAAAAAAACCCCTCTGGTGTTTGCTCGTTCCTTAGGTGCACCACAGTGCCCACAGCTCCTCTCACCACTCCCAGAGAAAGTTTGTGTAAGTCCTAAAATAATTCCATGCCTCTGACCCACAAATATCCCCATTTGGTCAGCCTTATATAGAGTAATTGCTGTTTGACATGGCACCGCAGCTGGGGCTGGGCTTATTTTGGGTCAGGAGATATAAAAAGCTGTTTGTGAAAAAAAAGAATATATAAATAAATAAGATGCCTGTGTTTGTTGATCTGTCATCCTAAAGAGATGAGCGCAGGGAGCTGTTAATTTGCTTATTCTTCTTTATTTAGTTTGCTTTAAGGGTCATTTGTGAGAGCTTTGGTTTGGTACCAAAGGCACCCAGCCTGGCTGATTCAGATACATCTCCAGTGACCAAAATCCTCATTATTCTGGGGTGTTGTGGTGATATTGGGACAGCTTTGTGGGGTGGCACAAACCCAGGAAAAGGGGTCGAGGCTTAACCACGGGAAATTCATTTTCCTGAGCAGGTGATGGGTGGGAAGAAGCACCTTGAGGGAAAGGTCTGTCCTCCAAATCCTTGGATTTCTCAGCAGGCAGCTCATTCCCACAGCTCTGTGTGGTGTCAGGAGCATTTTTTCGAGTCCAACATCAAAGTCCCTTCTAATTTTAATACCTTTGATATGCACATGGGTATTTATACACATGGATTCTATATTCTGGTCATATATGGAGATATAGGAGTGCAGCCAGAGAAAGGGAAAAAGGGACCGTGTACAAACACGGGTCACTTCTTCTCTGCCCCCAAAATGCAGGTGCCTGTGTGGGAAACAAGTTGTGAAGCTGTTTATGGGACCAGAGCTCAGGAAGTTGGGATATTATATCCCCTTTTACAGTTTCCCATGCTGGGCTGGTCGTTTCACCTCAAAAATTCGCGTCCCACTCGGATTTCACCGAAGATCCCATAATTTTTAGTCATCCTAGGAAGGAATGTTGTCCACTGGGATGGAGCAAGTGGCTCTGGATCAGGAATCAGGGGTTTGGTTGTCTTTTTTCTGCTGTTTTTATGGGCTGGGACAATGCTTAGCACTCTGCTTCGCCTCTGTTTAACAGCAAAATGGGATTGTAACACTGAGTTACCTTGGCCAGAACTATTTCAGGATGAAATTGAAGTTTGGACAGCTTTTGGCATCAGAGGAACGGAGCAGTTATGAGAAGTATTCCTGTGGTTTGGCTTTATTAAGGATCCCAGCTTCTGGAGGAATTGTATCCATGGGATGGGGCTGGGAAGCAAACCAAGAGCAGGTAGGCAGGGATTGAATCCCTTCGTGGGCAGTTAGACAACAAAACAAGGAGGGCTGCAGGGTTGGAGGAGCCCTGGGTTGGTTTTTCCTGTCAAAAATTCCAAAATGCACATGGAAAACAATCCTTTATAACAAAAAAAAGACAAGAAAGCTGATGTTTCAGTGGCTTTTGAGGCAAGGCAGATCTGAAAAGGAATAAATTGGGGGTTTTATCTTTTAAACTGGAAATCTGAAAGCAGAATGGAATCTGGGAGCAGTTCTTGGCTCAGGAATGACTCTCAGGTTTCTTGGCTCCTTGTTTTCCATCAGCTGTGCCAGGCAGGTGGGGAATGGAATCCTGGAATCCTGGGCCAGAGGCAGATCCATCCTGATAAGGGAAATAGAACTGTGGACACAGTTTTCCCTCTGCTGGGTTTGGGGTTTCCTGTCAGGTATCCATCATATAGGATGGATATTGTCAATATCCATCATGTTATTCCTTATATTCATATTTATCTTCTTGCTGTTACTCCAGGTGCTCCATCCCAGCTCTGACTTCTATTGGATATTTCCATATTCCTGGTAAGAACCTGATTTTTTTTTTTCCCAACTGCAGCAAATCTGATGTGTCCAGGTAAATGTTCCTGGAGGAGGTAACAGGAAGGAGAAAAATTTGATGCCAGGCTGTCAGGGATGGAATCTTTTCCATTCTAAAATTACTCTGAGCGCTTTCATTTTATTTATTGATCAAAAAAGCTTCATTCAGAGGCTCTGTCTTGAGTAGCTACAACAGGTTTAATTCATGGTAGAAGCTCTTATTTGAGTTCGTTTTTATCATCTTGCTTTTTGCTTAATTTCACGCTCCTCTTAAAGGTAACAGGGAAAGCCTCACGTGGTGCAGAGACAGAAAAATAAGTGTAGCTTTCCTTCCAGCCCATTAATTCTCTTCCATGGAGCTCTGAACCAGTGTGAGCACACAACTGGGACGAATCCAAGCACAGACATCTCCGTGTTGCACAAGCTCCAGAACAGAGTGGGTTTGTTTTGAAGCCGGGTTTAATGCATCTGTCCCAAGTCGTGGCCATTTCTGGGAGCTCGGAACATTCTTGTTCTGCCTCAGGATGAGACTTAGATCATAGGAACTGGAGAGAGATCCCAAAATATTTGAAGCTGTTAAAGTAACTGTAGACCTAATTCAGAGTTCTTTGCCGAGTGAGGCCAAGCAGGGATTTGAACCTGATTTTTATGCGCGCTCTTTTCTTCTCTCTCCTCCTTTCAACTCCAAGTTCCATCTTATATTAAAGAAACCATCCCTGGGGATTTCATAAAAATGGATTTATTCAGGTCAGACACCTTTTTTTTTTTAACTGACCTGGTGTTTTGTGTCCAGCCACCCCCACCCCTGAAACAAATAAATAGATTTAGCAGTGGAAAATTCCTGAGGAAATTTTCCTGTCGTGATCAACAATTTGTGTTATTTTACAAGAGTTTGGGTTAGAACTCTGCCTAACTGTGTTATGTAAAGGACAGAGAGCGAGGGGAACGTCCAGGATGGGAAAATCTGGTATTTAGGGGACAGTGTCCATCCAATGGATGGCTCTGCTGGGTTCATTGACCTCTTGCTGTCCTGGACAGAAAAGGAAACTCCAGTTTTTCTTCCTTAGTCCGGATGCTGACTCACCTGTGTGGGGAAGGAAAACAGCCACAGGGCTGGTGCTTCACTGGTGTCCCAGTGTGCCTGGGGACGGCTCATCAGCTGCTGGGCTTTGCTTTTTGAGTTACTCACCCCTCTCTTGGTGCCCCAGGTCTCCATCACCGCTGAGTAAATTCTTTCTCCCAGTTTGTCCCAAAGCCAGTGGCAATATTTGGGTGTTTGGCGTTGGTGTCTCGTTGATTCCCGGTGTCAGTTCCAGCCTGTTTTGCTGGGAGCTGGAAACCTCTTCCAACTCCTCTGTCCCTTCCCTGTCCCTGCTCCCAAATCCCGACCCGCTCTGGGGTAGGACCGATGAGTTGTCCCAGTGCTGCTGCGTGTCACTGCCCACCACCGGCATTTCCCTGGATGAAGGAACCACTGTTCCCAAATTTCTGCCATGCCCAAGCAGCACTGACTGTCACCAGCCATCCTGGTTCCACCAGGGAAGCTTCCTCTGGCTTCGGGGTGTGTTCCCACACTCTCTGCCTGCTCCAGAAGGCTTCCAGGTGCCTTCAGACCAAGAAACTCCCTAAAATCTCACCAGAGAGGGCATCACTTACGGCGCTGTGGTACTTTCCCTTATTTCCCGTGAGCACCGAGCTGGGGACACCAGTTCAGCCAGGCTGCTGGGAAGAAGCTGCCTCAGATCAGTGCCCAGGCAGGATGCTGATGGTCCTTGAGCCGTGCTGGCTGCAGCACTGCTGATAGACACCTGCCACCCGTCCTCGCCTCCGCGGGCACGGCTCATTCCCGCTGCCGGGAATGCGGAGACATGGGCAGACAGGGCTGGAATGCAAATGCAGCCCTGCACAGCCCTGTTCCCTCTCACAAACTATCGATTCCGTGGCTGGCTGGCTCTCCCCTGGTAATAGGCCATAGGCAGAAGGCAGCAGGGTGAGGAGGAGGAGGAGGAGGAGGAGGAAAACCTGTCACGATCGTTCGATGCGGCTGCCGAGCCAATGGGAGGAGGAAGCCGTGGATTGGGCTCGAGGAGAGCAGGGCTGGGGGGGCTTGTCTTAGCAACAGCAGAGAGCAGCTCTGCCCCCTCCCAGCCTGCAGCCAGGCTGGAAAGTTCCTGATGATGTCCCTTAATGTATTTGTCTCGCTCATGCCAAGTTTGTACGTGATCTGGGTGACTTTGCCGGTTCATCCCTCTTCCCTGTGGCCCTCTGGAAAGGGTGGAAGGGAATCTTTTCTTTATCTCTCCTGCTCAAAGCAATAAGTGAGCTCAAGGTAAAGAGATCAGCTGCTCGATTCGGTGCTGTGCGAGCCCAGAGAACAAAAGGGAGGTTCATATTCTCTCTTTGTGGTCAGTGTCTTCCTCTTGACACCTTTCCAGGGCTGTCTGGTGCTCACACAGCCACTTCTGTGCCAGTCTCTTGTGCCAGCGGGAGCTGGACACCTGGACTATATTCCCATCTCTGCTAAAGAGTCCTTATATGAAGCCAGGTGAATCCCTCCCCTTCCAAATCCAGGTCACTTTGGTCTTTCTCAGTTAAACCCTCCCTGTGCCCCGTGGGCTGAGAAAACCCAGCCCAAGGTGCCATCCTGCCTTGCCCCTTCCCTGCCTTGCAGCAGGAATTGCTCCTTCTGTCTCTCTGCCTCTCCCCTGCTCAGTCTGTCACTGCTTTAACCAACCCACAGCGAAAATGGCAGCTGGATTTGTCCAAACCTTCGGAGCATTCCTCGGAGACGAGCGCTGGCACTTTGAGCACCGTGACCTTCGCTGTCCTCCCCTCACCTGCTGCCTCCTCCTGCTCCTCAGCATCCCCACGTTTCTCCCAGGATTTGCATGCTGGTGGCAGCCCCAGGTTTGGTGAGCCCTGTGTGTGCCCAGACAATAACATCAGCACCGTCGGGACCGGTACGGATTGGTCTGGAGAGGGTGGCCAATAATGGCTGGGTCAGGGAGCCTTTCACTGCAGTGTCAGGGAATTCAGTCAGCTGTCATCGCTTCTTAATTAAAAATAGCTGAGACTCACTCACATTCCTGGGCTGTGTGCTGGCTCATTTGTCATCTTGTCCTCTGCTCCACAGCAAAGCCCCTAAACACCTCCAGGAGCAGGCAGAGGGTGGGAATTGCTGCAGCAGGTAAAGGGAGCAGGGGGCAGAAAATCCGTGCCAAGAGCTGCTCTGTGGGTCAGGAGCTGAGCAGGGTTCAAAGGGGATGAGGACATGGAATAAAATGTGTTTATTTTAGATTTATTTATATGTGTAAACCCATTTAATATTTATTTTTATATATAAACCCAGCCTCTGCACAGGAATAAATCAAACAGTAACTGTCCTGGGGCTACAGGAAGATTTCCTTGTGGACAAACCAACTTCCATTTTTCCATCTTGAGTTTCCAGCATCTTCCTCTGGCCCAGTGCTCTCAAAAAACGGGGTTTTTTTCAGTCTGAGCCAGCCAGACCTTTCCTATATACATAAGTGATTGGATTCCTAATTCCATGCTAAATGGAATTGAATGCTATCCGTGATTGCTATCACTTTCCAGCAGGTTTCACTAATTTATTTGGGATGTTCCTGAGGGGACAGGGAGCTGGGAGGTTACCCAGAGGTTCAGGAGCTGCAGAGGGAAAGAAACAGCAGGCTGTAATATCATTACTGAAGGAAAATGTATCCCCCTCCCCCTGCCAAAAAAAAAAAAAAAAGGATTTACTGTGATTCTCACTAATGCTCAGAGCCAAGGGACAGTTTTGGCATGGTGAGAACTTTTCTGGCTTCCTTTTTCCAAGTAAATCAGAGGTGGAAGAGCATCAGGCTGCCTGACTTCCTGAACTGGAAGTTGCATCCGGATTCACATCTTTAATTGTCAGGGATTGGCCTAATTTCCATGAATTTCACGGATCCATTTTGGAACCTGTTTATGTATTTAGTGTGCAGGGCCTTGGGTGGTGATGAAGTCCAGCATTAGAGCTCAGGTTGTTGGGAAAGCCCATCCAGGATGTCCTGTACAACACCAACAACCTGCCAGGGCTCTGCGTGGGCTCAGCCCACACTGGGATCATTCCCCTGAGACCTCTGGAGAACAGAGGCAGGAGCAAACCTCCTGTGCTTCACCACCCAGTGACCAACTGGGACCAGTCTGAGCTAAAAGGAGATTTTTCCCACTGCTCAAAGGGGATTTTTCTGGCCAGACAGTGACTCCCCTCAGGATGTGTTCCTGCTGATTTGACTGAAGATCCAGAGATGCTTATGGATGTTCTAAACCCAGTTTTGTCTCCTGCGGAGGGGAATTTGACATGCAGCTTCTGAGATACACCTGGTTTAATTTAATTTAGTATCTTCAGTCTGGTTTGTTTGTTGTTTTTTTTTCTGAGTCCAGTTCAAGAAAGCTGTGGAAGAGTTCATAGGGATAAACAGGGGAGTGAACTGATTTTTTGGGGATTTTGAGTTATTCTGAGGTGTGCTGGAACTGAAAATCAGAAGCAACAGGTTAAAGCTCATCTGAAGCCCAAAGCTGAGGACAGAGCTCCGTGTTAGTCGAGACATTTTCACTGCAGAATCTTTTTTTTTTTTTAAACTAATTAAGCTCTGATGACTTCAGCTGTATTTTCAGCCTCTGATTAAGGGCATGATACTAATTAAACTCTTGAATTATTAAAAATGCAAATAGTCAGACCTGTGTGCAGCAGTACACTTGCTTTTCCATGCTCCAGGACAGCAGTGAGAATATTTGACAGAGTCCCTTGTGGTCACAAGTTTTTCTTTTCCCTTTTGTTTTGTATTTTTTTTTTTGATGGCTGAACTTCACTGGATGCAGAGCTAAAAAATTCAGCTGCTGGGGTGTAAATGTCTCCAGTGCCTTGCAGCTACAAGAGGAAGTTTGATTGAAACACAGCAAGTTTGGGGAGGAACTCTGGGTTTTTGACATCCCAGCAGTGGCATTTTGGCTGGATGGGCTGTTGGGATTGAAATACCATCCAGTCCTTGGAGATGCTTCCAGCAGCAGAACTCTTGGAGCTGCCTTTAAGCTCCCACTTTGTTGTCGTAGCTCAAGATGTGAGGCAAGAGGAATAATTTACACCTCTGGCTGTCCCCTCAGCTCCTGTCCCCAGCATCCCCTGTGACACACGTGGATTTTCAGAGAGTTGTCCCCATCCCAGGAGGTCTGACTGTGGCTTTTCCTTCAGCCCAGGTGTGTTTTGGGGTCTCACTATGGCCTTTCCTTCAGCTCAGGTGTGTTTGAGGGTCTCATTATGGCCTTTCCTTCAGCCCAGGTGTGTTTTGGGGTCTGACTGTGGCCTTTCCTTCAGCTCAGGTGTGTTTTGGGGTCTGACTGTTGCTTTTCCTTCAACCCAGATGTGTTTTGGGGTCTCACTGTGGCCTTTCCTTCAGCCCAGGTGTGTTTGAGGTCTGACTGCTGCCTTTCCTTCAGCCCAGATGTGTTTTGGGGTCTGACTGTTGCTTTTCCTTCAACCCAGATGTGTTTTGGGGTCTCACTATGGTCTTTCCTTCAGCCCAGGTGTGTTTTGGTTGTGGCCCTGCTGAACAGGAGGGATCTGAGGGACATTTTGATCTCTTTAGTGTGACATCTCAGCAGGCACCAAGCCCCTCTTTGGAGGAATGGCCATGCTGGTGTACAAACACATCTTTTGAAGGGGATTTTGTGATCACAAGTGATCTCCTCTCCATGTGGAGAGCCCTGCAGAGGTACAATGAGCTGGGCTTTGAGCTGAGCTGGAGTCCTTGAGGCTGGGAGTTGTTGTCTGTCTCTGTCCCCCCAGTGTCACCGGGCACTCAGATCGTGCCACTTTCTGTGTTTACCACAAAAAATCTGTGCAAGAGCTGCAGTGATACCTTGAGTGCCACTTCTGCATCTCTGCTATGCCCTGGTCACCCTTTTGGGGCCATGGGACAAGTGTCTGTCCCCTCTGGAGGCTCTGCTGGACTTGGCAGTGGCTGCAGCCAGGAGCAGCTGGGATATTGGAGGGTTATTCCAGGAGCCAATCCAGCTGTGACCTGCCCAGAGGGAAGTTTCTTTCTTGTGCCTGTTTAGCTCCTCACAAAGCCATAAATAAAATAAGGTGCAGGGGGCACTGTTCAAATGCAGCAAGTGCACATCATATTTAATAACCTGTAAATCTCACTGGGGTGAAGTGACAACAAATTACTGGAGTTATCAGATAAAAATGACCCAGTGGCTGCAGCTGAGACCAGTCAATGGCAGGTGAGGTGGTTTTTTTTTGGTTCTCCTCCTGACTGTCCTTTTAGTGTTAAAACAAAGACAGAAGTGGTCATTACTTCACCTATGACAAGGGATTTTTTTTCCCTCCTCCTGCTCTAATGGGCTGCAGGTGTTTCACAGCCAGCTCAGGCTAATCAGGACAGACTTTCTGGCCACAGGCCAAAATTATAAAACTGTCCAGGGAGAGAAGAAAAGAAAAGACAAGGGGGGGGGGGGGGGGGAAAGAAAATTAAAAAAAAAAACCTAAAGCAAGCGAGGGAGTCACTCCATGCTGAGATTTTGTACTTTTGTGTCTCCTGGAGTGAATACACGAGGAATCAAAGGTTTGAAAAGTCATTCAGCCTTTCCAGAGGAGAGGGGGAACCATCTGCACGCCAGGTTGGAGCTCTCTCCTCCCAGTGGCGCCAGGGTAACCCTGGAGTAGCTCCACCAGAGTTACAACCAGCTCAGGAGGGATGTGGGATCCTGGCTGGGTGTGGGCATCTTCCTGCCAGGATAACGTGTGGGACCAGCCCTGGAGTGCTGAATCTCCATAGCGGCGGCTCCCCTGCTCCAGAGCTGCCAGGGAATCTCTGTGGCCTTGTCCACTGCTCATTAATTAATCCTTTTTCGGCAAAATTGGAGCCGCAAAGACGAGGCAGAGCTCTGCAGCTTCTCACCCTTTTGGATTTTAGCGGTGTCTTGCCCTCCAGCCCCTCATACACAGCAAATCCCTGGTGTCTCCTGGAAGCTGGAGCAGTGCTGGGAAGCAAAGGGGAAGGGAAAATGGGCTGTGAGAGGGTGGCAGCTCCCCGTGCCCTCCAGCTGGGGCTGTTTGGGGAGGCTGGGCTGGGCTGGAGCCTTCCCCAGGAGCTGTGCTCTTGGGTGGGAGCCAAGGAGCAGCCAGGATGGGGGAGCACAGGGAAAAGCTGGATCTGAGGCTCTGGCTGGCTCCGAGCAGTTGGTTTGACTTGCCCTGAGGCACTGTGGCTAATGCTGAGAGCTGGAGCCTCCAGAGGCACCTCTGTGTCATTGTGGGAGTGCCCAGGGGCTCCCCTCACCTTCAGCTTCCTCAGGCAGTCCCTGAAGGTAAGTGAGATGTGTCCAAGCCTCAGGGCATGTCCATGGGAACATCCTGGGTTTGGGGGTGCAAATACCATAATAATGAACACATCTGAGGTGATTGAATCCACAGGATTCCATCTGACAGATCCCAACCACGAGTATTTTATCCAGATTTGTTCAGAGCCAGGATTTGGTTCGGGCCAAACGCTTTGTTTTGTTTGTTTATCTCAGATATGGGTTTGGATGCTTAGCAGGGGAAAAAAAAAAAGCCCAACAAAACCATGGCTGATTGATGTTAAATATTTTCATTTCAGATCTCCTTTTGGCAGCTGGATGAGAAGGGAATGCCGTGGCCAAGGAGGGATTACCAAGGTTCAAGCTGTATTCCAAGGGAACACGAGTTCTCTGTGTCACCTCCACACCAGGTCAGTGCCTTCTCCCTGGATTCGCTGCCAGAGCTCTGAGGAGCATCCCTGATAACTCAGGCTCTGCAGATGGTTTGAAGGGTGATCCAAATGGCCCAGTGGAAATTCCCTTGTATCAAGAATTACACAGTTGCAAGGCTTCAATGATTCAGTGAATTGTATTAGATCAATTCTTTTGTTACAGGAAGCAAATGGCTGATGAAAAGATGTTTCAGAAAGTACTTTGTAATCAGGCAGAGTGAGTCAGTTTCGAATTTTCTGCTTTTTTGCATTTTGTAGTTGGTTGGAAAAGTCTGTGAGCTCTGGCTCGTTGTTTGTCAAGTGCTGAGAGCACCGTGCCACCTCTGAAAGTACAAATAACAGTGGCAATGAACAGTAGCTTATCAAACCTTTTCTGATGGCTCAGAAATCCTTGGATTCTTTTCTTCTCCACCCCTTCGAGTATCCTGTGCTTTAATTCCTGGCTTTGGATGCCAGTAAAGCACAGCTGGCTCTGTGGTGTGGGAGCTGCTGTGGGGATGGGACACAGAACCACACGGGTTTGGGGTGGCAGGGACATGACTTCATGTTCCTTTCTCCTTAAGCTTATCTGAGGGGAGGAAACTGTGGACTTTATCTTTTTCTGAGTGGAAAAACTGATCTCAAGTGCTCATGTTTGAAGCTGCAGCAGCGTGAGCCAGGCTGGCTTGACTAAACCACAGAGTCTGACTGAGCCTAATTAGAAACCAGGATGCCTCCCAGCACTTAAAGGTTGCTTTCAAGATTATGATGAGCTGACAAAACATATTAGTGAGAGGTGGGATTGGTATGAGCCATGTTTGGCATTTTCCTGCTTCGTGGCAGCAACAAGAGGCCCTGTGTGGAGATCAGAGCCCCCTGTGCCTGATGAACTCGCCCCTCCTACGTTGTGGTGTTCAGCTGCGAGTTAAGTGCACGAAGCTCCCAGAGTGGATGGGGTTGTCTTGGGGTTGACAGGGGTGGACTGAACTGGAGAGATGCTGCTGATCTCAGAACTAAATGTTGATTAGTTTTAAACCACAAGAGGAGAGATTTAGATGTGCTTTCTTCAGAGGGTTGGGAATTCACAGGGTGCCCAGAGCAGCTGTGGCTGCTCCATCCCTGGAAGTGTTCAAGGCTGGGTTGGACGGGGCTTGGAGCAGCCTGGGATAGTGGAAGATGTCCCTGCCCATGGCAGGGGGGGCACTGGATGGGCTTTGGGGGTCCTTCCAACCCAAACCATCCTGGATTCAATGAAGGACAACCCTGAGAATGCCAGGCTCTCAGAACTGATGCAGAGAGAGCAGGCATTGCAGTCTGCCAGCTCCTAAATCCTGCTGGATTGTCTGTGAGCAGAAGCGAGGATTTAAAGGGTTCAAGAAGGGCCCTGTAGCAGTTTTTCACACGTTTCTTTCCAGGATTGGTTTTGCTTTGAGGCAGTGCTGGATCCCTGTGCTCCCCATCCTGCACATGGCATGGAGGGGCTGGGAAGGGGCTGTGCCAGGCTGGGGGTGAGGGCAGGGCTGGTTTATGCTGGATGCCACTGGGACCCACTGCAAACCTCCTCATTCCAGGCCAGCAGGTGCTCTGCCCATCCAGGCCCTGCCAAGCTCCCTCCTGCTGTTCTCCCGAGTTCCAACATCCATCTTTGCTCGTGCTGCTGTTCACAATCCCTGTGTGCTGTCTGCTCAGAGGTTGCTGTTTCCCTGGAGCCAGGGTTTTCCATCCGAGGCGATGGAGCCACGTTGACGTCCTCTGGCCCCGAGCACGGAGCTCAGCCACCCCTGGCAGGTTCCCTTGCCCTCCCTGCAAGCACATGAGGAGAGGTTTGAGGCTGAGCAGACAGCTGGAACACTCTCCCTGGGCAGCCTCTGTGTCTGGGCCTCCGTTGTTTTTGTCCAAATCCCACCTGACTCCTTTCCAAAAGCGGTTCAGTCTGTAAAACCTGACCAGGTGCCTTTGGTCGGGCTCATTCCTGAAATACCAGCTAGGAGCAAAAAAGCAGTTTGGTTTGGTCTTTAAATAACTAGGAAGTTCATTTCAAACTGGTTTGGGTTTTTTTTTTTTCCCTCACTTAAGGCATTTGAATCTTCCCTTCTGCTTTCTAGATAGAAAACTGACCTTGCTTGGGCCAGTCCCTGGTCTTAGACCTGATTTATTGCATCCTCTTTTAGGAGAGTTTCAGAATTGCTCAGTGCCACTCTGCAGCCTCTGAAACCTCACCTCTAATGCACATTCTCTGCACCTTGACCTCTCGGGTGTTTCACAAAGAGTAAAACTCCCAGCAGGTCAGATGGGAGGTTTTGCTTTCCCATTCCACTCCTTAATTTGCCAAAACAGTGAGGGGGGAAAAAAAAAAAAAAGCCAAATAGACGTCACCAGCCAAACTTGGTAGAAGAGTTTAAAAGCTCTGGTGGCCTCTGAGCTTTGGTTTAGTTCTGCATCCCTGTTCCCTGCCAGGCTTTGTCCTCCAGACTGCCCTTCCTCCAAACAGTGCCACTGGCACGGGGCTGCTCCAGGGCTCCCAGTGCTGCCAAGGAGATGGGCCCTGATTTGGGAGAGGAGCTTTGCCAACCTTCTGTGCCGGGGCCTTTGCAAACTTCCCCGAAGCATCTGCTTTGTTTCTGGTGCTGGGTTGCCCTGAATGGTCCTTTTGTGCTCTCTGCCTGGTGCCTCAGCCCGGCTCTGGAGGAGCCCGAGATAAATATGACAGCTCCTGTTCTGGAGTATCCCCTGGACACTGCTCCTGCCCTGTGCCCAGCGTGTCCCTGGCGCTGTCACTAATGATGTTTATATTGCTGTGTCAACCCCAGCTCTTATCGTGTAACCAGAGAGGGACTGAGGGAGCGGGGAGAGCTCTGCTGGGCCTCTGCTCTCGGGGTCGGCTGTGGGGACACAGATGGGACGAGCCCTTTGCCACTGAGCTGCTCACCCCCATCAGTGCCACCGTGTGCTGTTGGAGCGTTTGAGGGGCAGACAGAGGGGTGTGAAATGACAGCAGAGCTGCTCTCCTGCAGGGTGGCAGTGGCTGCTCCTTTGCACCCCTGAGCAGCAGCTCTTTGATGCCTGAAAAAGGGTTTCCAGTGGATATTTTGGAAAATGTCCTTTATACTTAAGCACAGGGAGCAGACAGAAGTGTTTCTGCCTCTAGGACTCGCAGTGCAGCTGCTGGAGTGTCCCCAGTTTGGGGCATCACCCAGAGGGAGCCCGGCTCTGCCCTACCCGTGCTGTCTCTGGACAGTGTTTGGCTGCTTTTATCTCTGCAGCGTGTCTGGGGGAGTCAGCTCTCTGTGCAGAGCCTGCACTGCTCGGCATCTAATCTGCACTGCTGGGCTCAGGGGGCAAGGGGGGAGGGAGATAAGCAGGAGGGGGAAAGGTGGGAGTGGAAAATAACATCTTTGAGGGGACAGCAGGAAACCCCGGCTCGCTCGCGTCTTGGGAATCGCTCAGGACGTGCCAAGTGAGTGTTTCCTGATCCCCTCTTTTATTTTTTCCCCTCTATTTTTTTTCCCCTCTTGAAGATCAGGAGGAAAAGCTGCCTAGTAGGGCATGACTTGGGGAATCCCAGCTTGGGGGATGCCCTTAAAAATGGCACTAGAAAGTGTCCCAGGTAGGTGGAACCTTGATCCACCTCGAGATAGTTCAGTTGCAAAGATTTTCTTTATATTCTTTCCCTTTTTACCTGCATTTCCACTGACCATCATCTGCTCAGCCCAATCCTTGCCTACACCTGGAGAGGAGCTCTCTGCATGGAGGATGTTTCAGTTTTTGTTGTTGTTTGCTTTTTGCTGTGGAGAGGTGAATCCAGATGGAGACTAAATGAGGCAAAGAAAGCAGGCAAGATTTCTAGCAGATAAAAGACATTATTTCTTCTGGATGAGAGGGATGGGAGTGGTTATCTGAGAGGAGAGGTGGGGCTGAGGAGCAGGGCAGGAAGGATCAGCTGGGTGTCCTTTCAAATGCCTCACACTCCAGCACAAAAGTCACCACGTGAGTGTCAGACGCTGCCCTCTATTATTAAATTTGGGGATCCGCTCACCCTCGCAGAGATCAATAACCCCACGCTCTCTGTGCAGGCAGGGCTGGGATCACAGGATGCTCACGGCACGTCCCATGTCCTGCAGGGACTGATGGTGTCTGTTCCTTGTCTGCCCTGATGAGATCAATAACTGGCCTCTGTGGGCACCTGTGTGCCAGGTGATGAGCTGAGCTGCTCGAGGTCGAGGGCACCCGGCAGCCTTTGAAAAAGAAAAGGATTTTGATCCAGAATAGTCCTCATGTCCTACTTTTCCCGGTCCCTTGGGCCAGCTTGTTCCTAGAGCAGGGCTCTGAAAGCAAAGAGAAGAGAATTGTCTCCTCTCAGGGATGATCTAAGGAATCTGGTATTTCTGCTGTCTCCAATCCTTTCTGCCTGCTCCAGCTGTCACCTGTTTTATGTCTCCTGTGCCTCTCATTAACATATTGGTGTCAATGAGGTGAGGGATGACGTGGCAGGGTTATGATTTCGTTTCTGGTTATGATTTCTGGCTGTGCTGTGGCAGCTCTGGGTGCTCAGGGAGCTCTTGGTGTCTGTTTGAGCCCGGTGCTGCTTCATCGAGGTGGAAAGAAACTTGGGTTCAGACCCCTCTGGCTTCTGTCGCTGCTTGAAACCCAGATCGACCCCAAACGGACCCAAATTTTACATGCAATACACATTTCCCCTCCATTCAGCCCGAGCCCAGCAGTGACACAGCCTCATTCAGAGCCATGAAAACAAATGCAAATCCCTGTGCCCGTGGTTTGTTCTGCTGGATTAGCCCATTTTTCCCCCCAGATTGAGGCAGGGCCATTTGCAGGTGTTTTCTCTGTGGCAGTCCTGGCATGCAGGGGTTTGGGAGAGTGGCCACTGCGGGCTCTGGGAAGGGCACTGCCAATAAAAGGGGTTTTTTTCCAGGATAAAAGGGTGTATGCAGAATCCTGACCCTTTGGACCACATGTCCTTCCATCCCTGGGACCCTTCATCGTTCCTCCAGCCTTCTTGGCACACTCGAGGATGATCACTGTGAAATAGAGCGGCCCTGGTAGGATGGGCTTTTTAATTTTATTTTCTTTTATTTGCTCAGGGGTATAAAAATGGTATCTTTTAACCTGTCAGTTTGCATTTACAACACATCTGAGGTTTGAAAGAGGCTGTCCAAAATGAAACCCAAGAGTAATAGGAGTGTGTTAGGGGAGCCAGTAGGCATTGAATAGTCTCTGTGGTGGCAGAAAAGCCTTAGGCTTCAACTGATTGCTAATTATGTGGCTTTATTCCTTTTTAAGAAAATACCATGCAAGGTTTGTGAAGGAGGTAAAGTGTGTTAATCTGTGGAGAGTTACCAGTTTTGGGGTTGGTGGTTTTTTCTTTATTTCTCCCCCTCCCTTTTTTTTTTTTTTTTATTTTTGTTAATTTCCCATGCCTCAATTTGGTTTTGCAGCCTGGTTTGAGAAACGAAGCCACATTCCCAAGTTCTGCCACCTATCTCTTGGAGCCCCTGTGTCAAGGGCACAAGTTATTCCACCTTAAAAAGAAAAGGGAAAAAAAAAAAAAAGAAAAAGGGGAAAAAAAAGAAAAAGGGGAAAAAAAAAAGAAAAAGGGGGGAAAAAAAAAGCAGCGCAAAACCCACGCTGTGCAGAGAGGGAGAGAGTTACAGCAAGTGGGCCCCCTGCTTTTCTCCGAGGGGGAATGTAAGCAGATCCTGCCTGAAACTGCTTCACTCAGCAGTTTTCAGCTTGTTTTAATTGGCCTGGCCTGAAAGAATTCTGAATGCTGTACCTGTGCCAATGAAAATGCAAATGTTCCCCCCGAGCTGAGGCTCGCAGGGCCCGTCCCCAGCTCGGGGAGGGGGCACGGACACAGCCATGGGCTGGGAAATGGGGAGGCTTTGCCCTAACTCAGCCTTGGGAAACACAAAGGGCTTTGGAAAATGGGCTATGAGCAGGGGAAAACGCAGGGCTACCTGCTGGAAATCTGGCAAATCCGGGAGTTTTGTGTTGCCTGGCACTGGGCTGGGGGATCCTTTTCTTATCTCCCTGTGGTTTGGTTTAGCTGAGCGATTTTCCTGGCAGAAACGCGCCCTGGGACGTCCCTGCAGCCCCTGGGGATGGTGCTGCTGGGTGTCCTTGGAAAACTGAGCTCAGCAACTGATCCCAAACCCCCAGAACCTTCAGGGATGAGCAGGGTGGGCTCTGGGAGGGACCAGCTCCCATCTCACCAGAACTGCCACTGGTTTGGGGTGTGTTTGTAGGGGCACAGGTCAGGATCCTCCCCATGGAGCTCCCTATCCCATTTTTGTGCTGTTTGTTCCCTTGGGGTGCTGGCCCTACACAGGTTTGTCCTTCACTGAACCCCAAAATGGTTTGGGACCTTAAAGACCTTCTCCTTCAGCCCTTGCCATGTTCAGAGACACCTCCCACTGTCCCAGGCTGCTCCAACCTGGCCTGGGACACTTCCAGGGATCCAGGGGCAGCCACAGCTGCTCAGGGCACCCTGTTCCATCCCAAAACTTTTTTTTTTTCATGCCGTACATCTCCAAGGAGAAGCTGCATGAACCCCAAAAAACCCCAGCAAACGCCAAACCAAACTAAACCAGCAACAACCCCTCTGAAACAACTGAGTTTTGTGTATTTCCTGTGGTTTTATATCCCCCACATGAGGCTGTGTTCCAATATTCCTCACAGGCTGAAATTTTCTGTGTGCTGGGCATCCCTCAGGGTGACCATTCTTAGTGCAGATAACTCCACAGTACAAATATTACAAATTAAAAGCACATTTTTAGGCACCCACGAAACATCCCTCCTCCTAAAAGACACATCCTAAAGTTCTGGAATGAAAGAATAAGAAAAATTACCTGGCTCAGCTTCTTTTTCTGCCTCATGTCAAATAACAGCCCAGCTGTGAATTGGGAAAAGAATTAATTTTCAATAACTGGTTGATCAATTCTTTTCTGTCTTTGCAACTCCCTATCCAGTAATGAATATGCATTCTCTGCATTTTCCAGAGAAATATCCAGCATCTTTGGGTATTTAAAATTAGATCTGTATACATTTACAGAGTAATGATTATTCTGAATTTCATCCGAGGCAATTAAAAAAGCATCATGATGACATTTAAGGTGATATTTTTCTCCCCTATGTTAAATAATTATAAATAATAATAATGATTAAACAAATTATTCTGTTCCTCCCCGTCTGGATCAACCTTTAGGTTAATAATCTAAATCATTAAAATTCATCTGTCTCTCCAAGGATTGAGTAGTTAAAAAAAATTGGAGGAACCTTTCTGCAGAAGGGTGATTGATAATTACCAAAGCAAAGATGTTTTGTGGGTGAAAAATGGGGCAGCTCAGCAGATTGATTGGGTTTGATCCTACTCAGGTTGAGGTGATGTTTGCAGCAAGTAAACACAGCCCAGTTTTATCAGCTGCCATCCTCTTTGGGGGTGATGCAGGGTCAAGTCCAAGCCAGCTTCCCACCAGGCAGAGCTCTGGGGTGACCTCAGGTCACTGAGGGTCATTTTTGGAGATTATCTGTTAATTATAACAGGAGTTAGGCCCTTATACCTGTAATTTTTTATTATTTTTCCTCCAAGTGCCTCTGTGAACGAGATTTTTCTTGATTAATTCTGACCATTTAAAATCCATTTATGGAGGCTCTGGTAGTGTCCATCATTTCCTCTGCTTTGGGGTTGGTTGATTTACCCCTAGAGCTGCCTAAATCTCTTAATTTAGGATTTAAAGCACCAAAACAACGAGTTGAGAAGGGAAAGTCAACTTTTAGGAAACCCAACTTTTAGGACCCAACTTTTAGGAAACCCAACTTTTAGGAAACCAAACTTTTAGGAGACCCAACTTTTAGGAGACCCAACTTTTAGGAGACCCAACTTTTAGGAGACCCAACTTTTAGGAGACCCAACTTTTAGGAGACCCAACTTTTAGGAGACCCAACTTTTAGGAGACCCAACTTTTAGGAGACCCAACTTTTAGGAGACCCAACTTTTAGGAGACCCAACTTTTAGGAGACCCAACTTTTAGGAGACCCAACTTTTAGGAGACCCAACTTTTAGGAGACCCAACTTTTAGGAGACCCAACTTTTAGGAGACCCAACTTTTAGGAGACCCAACTTTTAGGAGACCCAACTTTTAGGAGACCCAACTTTTAGGAGACCCAACTTTTAGGAGACCCAACTTTTAGGAGACCCAACTTTTAGGAGACCCAACTTTTAGGAGACCCAACTTTTAGGAGACCCAACTTTTAGGAGACCCAACTTTTAGGAGACCCAACTTTTAGGAGACCCAACTTTTAGGAGACCCAACTTTTAGGAGACCCAACTTTTAGGAGACCCAACTTTTAGGAGACCCAACTTTTAGGAGACCCAACTTTTAGGAGACCCAACTTTTAGGAGACCCAACTTTTAGGAGACCCAACTTTTAGGAGACCCAACTTTTAGGAAACCCAACTTTTAGGAAACCCAACTTTTAGGAAACCCAACTTCTAGGAAACCCAACTTTTGGGAGATTATAGCTGAAAGGTGAGTAGGGTTTGAGCTCTCACCCTCTTTACCTGTCGACATTACAACAATAATGTAGGGAAAAAAACCCAGATTTTTAGCTTTTCTACTGAGCAGAGCAAGGCAGGATGATTCCCTGAAAGGTGTTTGGGCTCTTTTGGACATTTCCCTGGATAATCAGAGACTCCCCTGGCCACGAGGAGCTGAGGCAGGATGGATTTCCAACGAGGGGAAGGAAGATCAGGCTTTCCCTGGGGGTTTTATTGGATTGTGCTTTGCTCCCCCTCTTTGCAGACTTTCTCAGGAGTTATCTGGCTTCATCCATCTTCCCTGCTCCCTCTGGGCTATTAAATCTTTTCCCACCCTGCTAAGACCAAGCCTTGATGTTGTCTTCATAAATTGCTTTTTTTTTTTGGTTGCTGGATGTGGCTGAGGTTTGCAGGAAAACACCTCCTCTTTAAAGGAGTTGGGACCAAATGGATTCCCTAAATACAGAATATGGAATAATGATATATGAACACCCCTTTTCAGAGGAATTGGGACCAAATGGATTCCCTTTATACAAAATATAGAATAATGGTATATGAACCCCCCTTTTCAGAGGAATTGGGACCAAATGGATTCCCTTTATACAAAATATAGAATAATGGTATATGAACCCCCCTTTTCAGAGGAATTGGGACCAAATGGATTCCCTTTATACAAAATATAGAATAATGATATATGAACACCCCTTTTCAGAGGAATTGGGACCAAATGGATCCCCTAAATACAGAATATGGAATAAAGGTGTATAAACACCCCCTTGAAAGTAATTGGGGCCAAATAATTCCCTGTATGAAGAATACAGACTAAGGATATAGAATGAGGATATATGAACACCCCTTATCAAAGGAATTGGGACCAAATGGATTCCCTAAATACAGAATATGGAATAAGGATGTGGAAGAAGGATATATCTATACCTCCTTCAGAGAAATTGGGACCGAATGGATTCTCTAAATAAAGAATATGGAGTGAGGTTGTAAAATAAGGGTGTATAAACAACCCTTTCAGAGAAATTGGAGCCAAATGGATTCCCTAAATACAGAGTATGGAATAAAGATGTAGAATAAGGGTGTATAAACACCCCTTCCAAAGGAAGTGGGACCAAATGGATTCCCTAAATACAGAATATAGAATAAGGATATAGAACCACCCCCTTTAGAGGAATCAGGACCAAACAGATTCCCTAAATACAGAATATTAAATTAGGGTATATAAACCCCCTCTTTAAAGGAATCAGGACCAATTAAATTCCCTTTAGCTGGAATACAGACTAAGGATATACAGAATATAGACAGAATATGGGGGATTATGGAGTTCATTCTGATCTCACTGCACACAGACCCTGGATGTTGGTAACTCTCCTCCGTCTCCCTCTCTTTTCCCTACTTTTTCCCCCTTTTAAACACATTTTTATACTCTCATCTCCCATCTCCTCAGCACCTCAGTGCTGTTATCCCGGCTCCCGCTGGAAATCCAGGGATTCTCCTGAGCCCCTGCTGCTGCAGACAGACAGACAGACAGACTGCCATTCCCTGGAGAACAGCCCTGCTCAGGAAATGTAGCTATTTCCGCTCTGCCTGCAGTCAGGAAATGAGGAGGAGGCAGCACTGGAGATATTTTTTGAATTTGACAGGATTTTTTTTTTTCCCTCGCTTTGGAGCAAGGAATGCTCAGCCTGGCTGGGCCTGCAGCAGGGGGGTGCTGGAAGGCAGAGAGGTGGTGTCGGATTTTGGGGTTGTGTCTGATTTTTGGGGTGGTGTCAGAGCCGGGTTAAGGTCTGGGATTTGGAGGCAGAAAAATGGGATCAAATGATCCAAAGATTCGAAGCCAAAATAGTAAACATGAGCTCATAAAGGGTCTCTGCTTTCCCTTGCTGACGTCCTCATTTGCTTGTTTGACTTTAAACCAGTTTTTTTTTGGGTTGGTTTTTGTTTGAGTGTTTGTTTTGACACGGAATTAAATGATTTCAATTAAAATGTAATCATTTTCATTCTGTTCAGAATCCAGAGCAGCACCTTTTGGGTGCTGCGTGTGTGGAAATTCCCATCCGATCCCCCTGCACTGAAAAGGGATTCAGCTCCCACACCCCAATGTTGGCCCACTTTTACATTAATTTTAAATAGACTTTCTTCAAATTAATCTCATGAGGTTGTAAAGCAGTCAGGGGTGCTTTAGTTTTAATGGAAGATGTGTGGCTAATCCCCTAGATTGTTTTCAAAATCTCCTTCTTATTAGTGGGAATATCCTGGAAATTCCTGCTGCGAGTAGTGCTTGAAACACTGGAAGTGTTTCCAGTGGAGATGGAAAAATAGGAATGGTGGTCATTTAGTGGTGTTTGAGAATTTTGTTGGTTTTAGAGTTAAACAGAGAATAATTCTTGCAAAATATTTCAAAATTAGCTATTTTCAGAAACGGGCCCAGACTTTCTCTGAAGGATTTTTTTCTTCTTCATAAAACATTTGAACAGGATTTGCCATTTCATCAAAATATTGACTATTTAAAAAGTGCAATATGTATTTACTAGGGATTGATTTAAAGGATTCTGTGTCAATGTTGGATTTTTCTTTAATAGATGAAAAAATAAGAGTAAAGCTATGGTCAAAACTAGAAGTAGAAAGCAAAAAGTTATTTCTAGTGAGAGAGAAATCATTTGTTTGGAAGTTTTTAATTGGAGTTTTACAGGATTTAGAGGTTTTTCCTGGTGTTATTCCATGCAAAAATGTTGTTGCACCATTATCCTGACTTTTCCCAGGGTGTTTCCACCACGGTTCCCTTGAATCTGGTGGGATTTTGGCTGAAATACGAGCTCTATTTGTTGATGTTTTGGAACCAGAGTTCCAAAGGAGAGGCCAAAATCCTGCCACTGGCTTGGGAAGGGCCATTCCAAGGGTTCCTACAGCAAACCTTTCCCAAGGGAGGGATGCAGGGAGCAGCTGGATCTGCACCCCAAAGATCTTGTGTGTACCCCTGGAGCCACCCCTGTGGTGTTTAGGGGATAGAGACCTGTGCTTGAAATTCCAAATTGGGATCCAAGCTGGATTTTGGTGCTGGGGATCTGCAGATCCTTGGTGTTTTTCCTGCAATCCCAGCACCTGCTTTGCTGTGCCATGCCATGTTTGGCTTCCCACGGGTGGAATCGTGGAGTGGTTTGGGCTGGAAAAGACCTTAAAGATCCTCATTTTGTGTTGAGGTTGGCAAAGGAAGTTGAGCTCAAAGAGCAGCAGAGCTGTGGATTGCAGATCTGGAGAGACAAAAAGGAGGGAGGAAAAGGGAAATGATTTTCTTGTGCTCATCCAGGAGGAAAAGAGGCAAAGATAAATCTGACCTGTCATTCCCTCAGCACCCACTGCCTCCCAGGCCTTGTCCCAGATCCCTGATTTTCCCCCCCGAGTTCAGCTGTGGCCAAGGAAACGCAAATATTGTTCCTCACAGGTGGGGAGCTGCTCACATCCCCATCAAACATCCATCTCAGCCCTGTTAGCACCATCCATCACCCAAGGGGGTGTCTGAAGGCTCAGCTGGGCACTTGGGATTTGGGCTGGTGCCTGCAAGAGGAGCGTCCAGCGTGTTTGGTTTGGGTTTTCTGTAGCCGAGCACAAATAACATTTGCTCATGAGGCAGAGCAGGGACACGGTGCCAGAAATAGGCTCCCGACAATCCTGCAGGATGTTGCTGTGGTGTTATCATATGATTCATCCACTATGAGGCTGAACAATTGGTAACCTCAAGACACTCTCACTTTCACGCCCTCTGACACACATTCCACTGAGGACAAATATCCTCTGCGTGAGTAAAACCTTAGGACTGGGGTTTTTAAACTCATAAAAGGTCACTTTGTGAGTGTTCAGATGTTCAGTTTTAGCTTTGCTGCCCAGTCCTTGAGCATGGGGAGGGTTTTCTGTGACGTGCTGGCTTAGAAAATCTTTTCTGGATGCTGATCATAGTGATGGCTGTGGAGAGAGAGAGAGACTCCAAAAAGCCCGTGGTGGAAACCACTGAAATCAATTACAAAGAGAATAAATTTGGCCCAGATGTTGTGATACAACTGAGCTGAAGGCAGGAGGGAGTTGGGCTGAGGAACAGATCCAGGAAAGCTGGAAAAGGCACGGCCAGAGGCATTCAGGGCCTTGCAGGAGGGTTCTTCTCGTGAAAAACTTCTTGCTTGGTGGCAGCAGTAACACCTGGTACCAGGTGAGCAGCTGGATTTGGAGACTTTTAGTTCCGAACTTGCACATCCTGAACATCCCCCACCATGGAGAACAGCTGGATAATGGATGAGCTTCTCTGCAACCCCTTCTATTGGAAGCGTTTTGTTATTTTACCACGGTTGAGGGCCACCACTGGCTGTGCACTTGGGGATTAATTGGATTTCATTTACTCCTGGACCCCCCTTTCCCAGCTTGGTTCTTGCTGGTGGTCGCCCCTCCAGGTCCGGGCTCTTTTCCCTTGCGAGCTCGCAGCACTAGATGGCAGTGTAATGGCAAAAACCTGCCCTGCCGGGGAGGAAAAGTCAAATTTCACCCCCAAAACCAGCCGGGATGAAATTGAAAATTTGAATGCAAAACAACCAGACCTTAAAAATGCCTCTCCGAGCTCTTTAAATTCCCGTAACGGGCTCGGGGAAGAACCAGGACAAGATCTCCACTGATGACCCAGTAGCACAGGAGTGATGCCAATTTAGGCCACCCACAGATTTGGCCCACAGCAGTATCACAGCCAAATTTGTATAGAATATTTGGTCAGGAGATTTGGGTGCGGTCTAAAATGCAGAAGCACCGAAACAAACAAACATGATATTTTCCTTCAAAATGAAGCTCGTGATTCCTCACCAGGACCATGTTTGGAGTTGCTTTGCAAGCCCCAGAGGTTGTGGTGCAATAAATTAAGCTGTGGATCATCTGATTTCAGATCCCTGCAGGATTCAATCCTAATTTTGTGGCCCCAAAAGGGGATTTAAGAGGTGCACAGGTTTGGTTTTCTGTAGGGAAAATTCCATGGCATTGCAGCACATGGGGTACGTGCGTTCACGTGTTTTCTGAGGTCTGGATTAGTGCCCTCATTTATGACCAAGCCTTTAAAAAAGGAGGAAAACATCACAGTATAGAAAAAATAAACAGGGTAAAAAGAAATGGCAGAAAGACCACACTAAACATGGCCCTTTCTGGACGTCACCAAGACAGCTGCTGGCCCGGAGCGAGATCTGAAAGTCTTTGTTAGGAAACATTATTGCTGAGATTTTCACTGGTTGGATTTCCTGTTTTCCTCACTTCTGTACCCTTTAACTTTTGTAATCTAGCAGGGTCAGGTCTGGTCACCCGTGGGGAAAGAGGCTGGCTGTGAACAACAAGTGCTGCTGTAGGTGAGCGCTGGGGAGGTGCTGGAGCCAGCCAGGATCCTCAGCACAGGCTGCTCTGACCTTCTGGGCACTGCTGGCCAAAAAACTCCCCCGTCTGAGCTGCATCTGTCTGCATGAAAAATGCCCAGCCTTGATTTTTGAAACGTTGAGTGATGGAAACCCACCCACTGTCCTTCAGGAGCGCTGGCAGGGGGGAATTGCCTTTGGCTGATAAAAATGAGTGTCTTGGTTTTGGTCACAACCTACTTAGGTTTAATCTCCTTGTCACTGTGTGTGGTTCTGCCTGGCTGTATTTCTCAGGGAGATTTTTTGTATGAGGTTTTGATGCCCAGATAATGATATGCTCCAAAAGATGCTCCAAGAGCCGTCATTTCCCAGGTAGGATGTGAAATTCTGATGGGAACCAACTGATCTCTCTCAAAAACAGTAATATTTTTAGGATGTGCCAAATCTTTTCAGATCTGACCATCCACAAACTCCCCAGGCAGTATCAGTGTCATAAATGCTTTTAGCAGTCCTGGGCTGGAGTTGGGGATCTCTCTTTGTGTCTCCATTGGCAGGACACTGGGACAATTTCCCCTGCAATAATTAAAGCAAATCCAGCCCTAGAAGGGATGAAATGAAAGCAGTGTAAAGGTGCAGGACTGAAAATAAAGGTTTAAAAGTCCCACCCATTTGTTGGCAAGGGGTTATAACCCCATTGTGGAAGGGGCTGCTGTGCAGGATTATTTGTCACTGTGTGGTGTTTAGCAGTTTCCCTGAGTGCAGTGATGAAAACTGTCCAACGTGGCCAGGTACCAGGTGAGTCTGGGAGTAAATCTGTCAGCTTTGTGTGGAGTCTGAAGGAACGACTGCCAAGGTGTGCTGAGCTCGTTTTTCCTCCTGGACACGCTTTTGGTGTGAGATAAACTCGGTCCTGTGTCACCATCCCTGGGGTATGGCCAGGAATTCTGCTGAGTACCATCAGCATCCCTCTTCTTCTTTCCACCATTCAGTTTTCTACTTCAAACACTGATTTTGGCCACTAGGCTCTGCTTTGGAGGGTGATCTTCTTATGGCTAAAATGTTTCCTTCTCTTCCTGATGATCTGTGGTCCATTTTCTCACAGTAACCCACTGGCTTTTCTCAGGGTCACTGTGGCTCAGCTCTTCCATGAGTTCTTTGTGCCAGTGAAATCTTTCCAGCCACGACTGGAATTAACTTCAGCAGGGAAGACTTTCAGAGGGTTGGATTTGTTGCAGGACCTCCACCCAACATTTTGGTTTTCACCTTCAAATCCATAGGTATAATTGATGAAGGTTTTTTAGAGCTTCTCTTCTCATTTATGGGGCTGTCTTGAAGGAAGGCAGAGAAATCCCCTGGGGTTCTCTATCAGCGTCGTTCATGTGTTTGTAAGAGGAGATTTGGGTCCGTGGCTTGCTGGATGGACCATGTGTGGTTCCAGTCAGGTTGTGAGGAACAGGAAGGTGTCAGGGCACGTTGAATTACGTGCGGAACAAGAAGCCCCAGGGTGCTGCTGTGGTACCTCCACTGCCTTCCCATGGCTTGAACAGAACAGTGCTCCCATCCCTCCTCCTCCCGAGCAGGTGGACTGGGCAGCAGCCCCAGCTCTCCCACTCCCTGACCTCCCAGCAGCGCTGCTGCAACAGGACGTGGTGATTTACAAGGCCAAGGGCCAGCAGGAAATTCCGACCTCCGCCCCCCAGAGCACGGAGGAAGCCGGAGGAGCTCCGTGACTCAGAGCCGCGCCTGAGTCACCGCGGCTGCGGTTCCTGCGCCGCTGCTCCGCTCCTGACCCTGCCGAGCCCCGCTCACCATGCCCCGATTCCAGCTGGAATTCACTCGGCTGAGGTTATTGGAGGAGGAAATGCGTAGTGAAAAAGGCTCGATTTGGTTAATGCTATTCTTTAATAAACAACTTATGGCAGGTGCCTGGCAGCTGATGATAATTAACGGGGTATTTATTGGGATCAGAAAATACGCGGAGCTGAACAAGTCTCTCATCTGTCCTTGGCTCGCTGCAGTGGGATGGGGTCATTGGCTGTCTGGCTGCAGATAATAAATCAAAGGGCTGGAGAAACTGCAGGAGAGAGGGCATGAACTGCCCGAACATTCAGCTCATTGTGGCAGCGAACGCGAAACTTTCCCAGCCACATTTTCACTTATCTCCAACCCAGTTATTCCCTGCAGGCGGCTGAGTTGTCTGAGTAAATAGAGGTCACTTTACCTTGCCCAAACAATGACTTTGCTATAGTGGGTGCCAGCTCTGGAGCAGCCACGGAATGAGCTTTAAAGGCCGGTCGGGAGCGGGGCTGCCAGGGCGAGAGGACCACTCAGCCCTGGTGTGCTTGGGGCAGGGTTTAGGATGCTCAGGGAGATGCTGCCGTGGTGGGATCAGCTGATCCTGGGCTTGGAGTGGGGATGGAGCATGCAAACGAGCAGAGTGGCTGAGGAGGAAGCGGCCAGGAGCTGGGGGAGTGGAGAAGGGATGACTTTCCTCTGATGTCAAAAATCCCATCATTCAGTGCTCGCCGTGGAAAAGGCGAGAGGAGAAGAATGTGGAGAGAGAGAGAGAGGAAAGGAAGAAGAAATGAAGGGAAAGGACGTGCTCGTTTTTCTCCTGAATCTTGTAGGCTAAGCTTGTCCTAACAGGATGGAGAAATAAGCTGATCCTGAGTGCCAAGTCCTGCAGAGCCTTGAGAGCCCCAGGGATTGTTCCCAACCCCATCCCGATCTGGACTTGGTTAGTACTGCCTTGATACGAATAATCAGGGAGATAAAAATTGTCAAGAAACTTACAGCACTTTCCACAGGGCTCTCTTTGCCTTAGCTTTTATTTCTGGCAGTTTGAATTTCCTGATCACTGTGTGTGTGTTCGTGCCTGATCCTCCCAGGATTTCTGCAGGGCTGGGAGAGAGCACCAGGGCTGGATGGAAGTGAAGAAGCAGCAGAGCTGGAGCTGCCCTGGAGCTCTGTCCAGGTTCCTAATTCTTCCTTCCGAGGGGCTGAATTCAAAAAGGTGCCAGGTTTTGTCCTTCGTGCATTTCGCTGTGTGCCGTTGCCTGTAATTAGTTTCTCAACTGAAAAAGCTTTCTCAAGTGGAAAAAAAAAGCTCAGAAAAAAAAAGCAAAACCAACCCCCCACATTTTTGGCAATGGGTTGTTTTTCTAAGCAATTAATTAAGCGCTGATTTTAAAAGAATTTGAATGAATCCTTCCACTCTGTGTCAAGCATGGATTTTGTATTAATCACTTCACTACTCGCTGGCTGAATAAGGACTGAAAAAAGATGCAGAGAGTAAAAATTTCCCCAGGAAATGAATCAGACGAGGAACCTATGCCTCATCTGGCCTCCTCCAAACGAAGAAAGAGAGGATTTTGTCAATGGTGGGTCAGTTTACAAACGTGTCCTTTGCAGGGTGAGTCAGAGCGAGTGATCCATTTCACAGCGATGCAGCCGCAGATGCAGCTGAAAGCCAGCTAAAGATAAACAGAAACGAATCCTCGTGCCCATAGCAGTCATGAGAACGAAAATGCAACCTGTCAGATCTGCTGGTGTGTCACCCAGCTCGTGCTGCCTTTGGAACCAGTGTCACAATTCCCTCTGGCTTCCATGGGAGCAGGGCAGTCCCTTGGGACGTGGTCTCATGATTTCCGTTTGCTGAGAAAGGAGGAAATGTGGATTTTTATAAGATGGAGCTGCCTTGGGCACCTCCAGCTCCCTGCAGTGGAGCTTTAAGGGTGGGGGACAACATTTCAGTGGGATCCAGTGTCCAGTCCAAAGTGGATGTTCCCAGGTGGGCATCACCCCTTTGTGACAGAAATCGGGAGCAGGTGGGAAGCGCTGCTGTCTCTGGAGTTGGCTGCGATGCTTTGCAAGTTTGGAGTTTTCCAAAATGCGGGACAAATATTTATGTTTTCTTCCCCCAAACACCAGCCTTTGTTAGTGTTAGAGCTGTTAAGGGATGTGCAGAAGCTGTTGTCGTGAAAGCACCATCAAGATTTGTTGGTGGTGTTTTGGTTGTGGGCGAGATAATGAGATTTAGCTGAGAATCTGAGCTGAAATACGAAAATTTTAATAGTTTTCCCTGGTGCCACTTTCCCCAGTGTTTCCTGAGACTAAACCTTGTTAAGTGTGTTAGTCCTTGTGGGTTTGGGGTTTTTTAGTGGGTTTTCTGTAGCTTTCCAGGCTGTAAAAGTGTTTAGGCAAGAGGATGAAATATTTGGTGGGTCAGTGGTGAGATCACAATTTACTGCTGGCCAAAATCCATCCATTGGTGTCCTGAAGTGGGATAAGAGGAATGGCTGAGATGCTGCAGGTTTTTCTTCAGGGTAATGGTCATCCTTGGCAAGATCTGTTTGTTAAACCAGTTCCTAGATCAAATGTGTGTCCATCAGTGCAGTTCTTCAGCCTCTTGGCTCAAAGACCATCCCGGTTTGCAAATATCAGCAAAGCGGCAACACTGGGGCAAAAAAAAAAAAAACCTTGGGAAGGGGGTGGAGAATGGCAGACCCGGAGTCAAATTTAAATTTTCCAAGTCCCTGGCCAGCACTTTACCCACGAGTCCTCTTCTCTTCAGGGTTAAACGTTTCCTCTTAGAAAAAGAGCCAGAGGCTCTTGATTATCCATGCAAAACAGGCCAGGGCTTTGATTGGTAAGGTTTTGTCTGCCACACTTTTAAACGGATGAAGCTTAATTTAGATCCCACAAGAAAATCAAAATTCGACGGTGGAGACCGAGCCCCACTTTCCCTCTCTTATCCCGAGGCACCGCTCCCCACCCTTCCCCTTCCATCCTCCCAAAAAAAAAGCCTCGTGCTTTGAAGGGAGCACTTTTAGGGGGAGATCGGTGCGGGGAACAATTAAAGCAATGATCTGTGCGCTTCAAGGAGAAAAGCGAGTGCGGTAGCTGTGCTTTGACAGGTCTTTGGAGGATTTCAAGGAAGTTACACCCACTTCATTCATGATAATCGGCTGTTTAACGCCGAGCAGCTCAGTGTTATGAATGAAGAGGGAGCGTGTTTTGGCTTGCAGAAACAACTCGCAAATCTAATGCTTCACTCGTCAAATAACCAGCCACGTTCACCAAAAAAAAAAAAAAAAAAAAAAAAAAAAAAAAAAGGGGGGAAAAAAAAAAAAAAAAAAAAAAATCTGACTTCATTCTTGAAATTAATGGATGTGGGATTGAGTGGGGGAAAAAAAAATCCCACAACACCTAAAGCTGCATCTTCTCTTTCTGTAGGGATCCAAAACCCTTTTAGCTCCCTTTGCCCTATTTGTGACTCTTTGTGGCTGGACGAGTTGGGGGAGAAAATGTAACTTCTGATGCACTCTGATGCAGCTAAAGCCGGGTCCTGGTGGCTTTTTGTGCATGTGATCAGAACGTGCTGAATTGTTGGATTTCACATCATTTTGGGGGCAAAAAGAAAACAGAAGGGAAGAGAGCATTAAGGGTCTGTGGAAGGAGTAAGTTTCATTTGGATGGATTGCAGAGGCACTGTGGGCTCTGTTCTGTGCCTGTGTAGACTCACTGATTAGGAATACATGGATTTTTTGGGGTGTTGAAGCTGGATTTGTGGAATATCATCATTTCCTGGGGCTGCCCTGTGCCAGGTGCCTTCATCCCTTCTGGTTTATAGACTCCAGAGAATCTTGGATGACTCCTGGGAGGTTGTTGGAGGCCAAAGCTGGTTAGGATACATTGAATTAAGGGCAAAAATAGTTTGAGGGAATCTTTCCACCTTCCCTTATTCCCAGTTCTTTGGGAATAAAATGGCTTTTTGGAGGAGCAAGGTGCACATCCATCCCACTGCCTCCTCCAGCAGGCAGGGAAGGGATCTGCCTGTGCCTGGGCAGGAAGGAATGCAGCTCCTTTGATCCCATAAACACCCACAGGTGGTTGCAAAACGTTTGTGACGGAGCTGAGCCGATTGTTTAATAATTGGAGTTTAGGAAGAAACGTGTGTAATCATTTCCCTCGCTGCTTCTCATCTGGATTCGGGGTAAAAGTGCCAGCTGGGATGGTTTTAATTCGAGCAGTATTTGACAAAGCATTAATTGGTGTGTACATGGAGGGTTGTGCTGTGTTTGTGGAGCTGACCTCTCCCTGGAAGGGGGAGTTGTGCTCAAAGGAAGCCAAAAAAAATCAATTGGAGAAAACACAATTCCATCTGATGATCTTCCATCTTTGTTCAGCAGCTGGGAGCCTCTGATGG
Organism: Falcunculus frontatus; assembly: GCA_013398115.1. NCBI lineage: Eukaryota > Metazoa > Chordata > Aves > Passeriformes > Falcunculus > Falcunculus frontatus. Next base: position 172,383 of record VZRV01005754.1, on the reverse strand, counting down.
AAGGTGGGAAAACAAATTTTCCTCATCGTTTTAAGACTGAAATAATTCCCAGAACAGTGTTTGGCTCAAGGCAGGATCTCACTGGAGGCCTTTCCACTTAAAAAGTGGGGGAAAAAAGGGAGATTTGGCCAAAGACAGCTGAAGGCAAAGGTGGGTTGGATGGAGCCTGGGATGGGAGGGAGGGCGAGCATCACTTCTTCATCTCCTACACAGTAAATTAATAAATTCTTTCTTCTTTTCCTCCACAGAACCGTGTTTGGGGGAAACCAAGAACTGAGCAGATCCTTTTTTATTTCCACTCATTTTCAGGGTGAGTGAATCCTCTTGTCTCCGCTGCTGCTGTCGTGTCCTGTGCAGCTCCAAAGTGTGACTTAAGGTTCAGAGGAAAATCTCTCTTCTCCTAATCTTTGCTCTGATAACACAGAGCTTAATTTAGCAGCAGTGAGGCAGAACATTTGGGTTTTGTCATCCATTTCCAAAACTATTGTTGGCTCCTTATTCCTTTGTTTCCACACACCACCACCCCCAACTCGTTTCAGATTTACATTTTCTTGGAGGTGCCAAAAGATAAGTTAATGCCAACTTGATGATTAATTAGCTAATACTTTCCTCTGCCCTGAGATGGAAAGCCTTTATCTGAGTCACCTATTAATTATTATTTTATTTTATTGCTGCATGGGTACGTTTGAAGGGATTCAAGTTCCGCCCTCCTGAGAAATTTGGGCAGGAATTTATAGGAACAGGATGAAAGAAAGCCAAAGGAACCTTCGACTTGTTATCAGAAATGCATTTTAATGTTGAGATCAGGGCACTTTTTTTATCTATTTTTTGCAAGCCCCAAGCAATATCAGAATCTCATTGTCAAAATCACTGGAAATACAGAGTTTGAGGCTTTCCAGCATCCTCAAAGATACAAAAATCAATAAAAAGCTTGATTTTCCAGAGGCTGGGGGAATGGCTCAGCTATTCCTAAGCTCAGCCTACTTGCCTGAACTTGGAAAAGTTGTGGGAAAAACACACCTGGGGCACTTCCAGTGTGGAAGTTTCCAGGAGCTCAGTGCTGGTGCACATCCCTTCTTTTGGGAGCTGGGAAGAGGCTGCAGACATCTCCTGGGTCAGAGTCTTTCCAGTGGGATTTCTGGAATTCAAGAGGGAGTTCAGGCCGGGGGAATCGTTGTTCAAAGTGCCATAAATGCATTAACACAGGAGCAGGGATGGAAGTTTAATTTAATAATGATAAAAAAGGGGGAAACTCGTGTTGGAAGATGATGATGAATTTATTGGTGGGTGAGTTGGGTTACCTCATTCTCCTGAAATCATGATTAGGAATGAGGTAAGTGCATATTTTGTGGCACTTGTGAGAACCCTGCCTGTGGGCAGGAATTCATGCTGTAATGGGAGAGGTGCTGCACATCCCAGGGAAAATTCCCAGCAGGAAGAAACAGCAGTAGGAAGAGCTGGAGAATTCCAGGAGCTCTGTGCACAAAGGTGAACCACCCAGGCAATCCTTTTGTAAAAGGGCTTCACCTTTGGGGTTTGAAACACCTCTGGGAGCACTGAGATCCAGCTCTGTCCCTCCTTCCCCTCTCCTGGGTGCCCTAAAAGAGGTGGCACAGGTCTAATTGATGTCCCCAAGTGCCACTGCAGGGTAAATATTCAATGAGGGGTGCAGTGAAAACACCTGTGGGTGGAGATACCATGATAAAATGGCCTGTGAACCTCGTGTGTGCTCATGGAATCACCATCCCAGCTTTGTCCTGCTCAAATCCAGCTCCAAATGCCTTTTTTTTGGCTTTGATTAAGCCGTGGGCAGGGATGTGTTGGCACCTGTTAATCTGCTGAACTCAGTGCCTGAATTAGATGTGCACCAAGTTTTCAGAAGTCCTAAAACTAGCCTTGACTTCAGAGGGGTTAATGTGTGCCTGGGGGTGTGAATAATGGGCTGTTTTTAGGGGAGAGGGAGGAAAGGGGATCACTGGGAGAACTGGGAAGTTAAGAGACAAAAATCTGCACCAAAAAGGAATCTTTTTTTCCCCTCACACCATTTTTTTTTCCTTCAGGCTTAACATAAAGTGTTTGCCTTGAGCCTTCCCAAAGCAAAATAGGACAGTGATGGTTCAAGGGGGAACGGCTTCAAATTGAGAGTGGGTTTAGATTGGATTTTGGGAAAAAAATCTTCCCTGTGAGGGTGGTGGATGGATGGAAAAGGTTTCCCAGGGAAGCTGTGGCTGCCCCTGGATCCCTGGAAGTGTCCAAGGCCAGGTTGGACAGGGCTTGGAGTACCCAGGGATAGAGGAATGTCCATGGCATGGAACTGGAGGAACGTTAAGCTCCCTTCCAGGCCCAACCATTGTGGAATTCCATGGAAATGCAGAGCTCTTTAAGGGCTGGCTTTGGCAGGCTGAAGGAGGAGTGGGAGGTGGCAGCAGCAGCTCCTTTCCCTCACGTGTCTCTGCAGTTGTGTGGTCACCTCAGATGTGGGACAGCCTGGTCTGGTTACCTCCCTTCCTCCAGGAAATCTGAACCCCATCCAGCCTGCAGGAATGTGTGCTGAATTCCAGGCTGCATTAATGCTGCCCTGCTTTGCATGAATAACCAAGTATTGACAGAGGCAGGGTCCTGCAGTGGGTATTCCCCTTCCTGCTTCCTCCAGTGGCTCTAGGAAGACTGGGACTGGTGAATTGTTTAATTTCAGTCCTTGTTTTTAATGAGATTACAGCTTTGAGGGCTGCTTGTGCATTTTAATTGCTGATTCTTTAATGCAGGAGCAGGGAGCAGAGCCCAGGTTTCCCCTTTGCCAGGTGAATGCCAAAGGCAGCAGCACGCCAGTGAGCAGTTTGCAGTGCACTAAATCAATTTTTTTTCCCACTGAAAATGTGAAAATTCCATCTTTTTTTCCCCACAACCTCAGCAGGAATTGCAGTGAGTCAGGACACGAGGAAGCAGCTGGCAGCTGGGTGTTTAAGGCACTGATGGGCAGCACATCCTTCTGCATTTCCTTGGTCTTTTCCCACTGCTCTGCTGCAGGAATTGATCTTCTTCCAGGACTTTCCGTGTGATTTGCCACAGTCACTGCATTTTATGCACAGGGCTGGGCGCTGGCTTGAGCCTGACACTTTGGGAATTCCCCTCTTGGGCACCTCAGATCCCCAAATTTCTGTGCAAGGAATCGGAGCCATTCTATGGAGTGAGCCTGAGGTCACTGGGGCAGATTTCTCGCTGTCTGAATTTTACCTGTGGGAGTTGCAGGCCCTGTGAGCTTTTTATTGGACCTTGTGAGCTGCAGAAATGGTGAGGGCAGTGCACTGAGAGCAATTCTTTCTCTTACACATCCAAAGGGAATTCCCAGGCGAGGCAAAAGAGCGTTTGTGGAGCAGTTTCCTAATTTAGAGCGGTTGCTGGACGTTCAAATGTTGTGCCAGCGGACCAATGTCCAGCTCTAAATTTGGAGGGCATTAAGCTTTGCCCCTGGGCTCTGTGTCCTCATGGCTTGGCCTGGGGATGCTTCTCCTGGATTATGGAGCAGCTGGGAAAAGCAGGGATTAGAGCCAGTGGAGGTAACAAAAGGCAAATGTCATTTGAGGCTGAGGCTGGGGGGAAGCCCCAGGGATGCTCGGGGTGAGCTGAGCCTTGCACAGAGCCCTCAGCTCATGGATGGTCAGGAAGCTGCAGAGAGAAGGGAAAATAGAGTGAGGTATGAAGTGAAAAGAGAGAGGAACAAGGAGCAAAGTGTCCAAAAAAGTTTGGAAGCAGCTGGTGGAGGAAGATGATGTCCCACAGATAGATGGGATTCAGTCAATGTGTTGCTCACAGAGAGGTTTTAGCTTTTCAGAGGGGTCTTTGACCAGGAGGGAGAGGTGGAAATAGCAGCTCTGGGTCCTGCCTCTCCCTGCTTTCCTGGGGATTTACCTCTCTTTCTCCAGCTCTGTGCTCTTCCTGAGGCCCCTCTCATTTTCCCTCCTGCCTGGAGATCCAAGCTCTTTTTTTCCAGGCTGCAGTGGTCCTGAGCATCCCCATTAATCCATTCCCGACCTCAGAGGGAGCAGAGCCCCACACTGCAGCTACAGAGGCACATCCTTCTCACCACCCTTGGAACCTCTGAGCGAGGCCTGTGGCTGCAGGAGCTGGACAGGACTCACCATTATTAGCATTTTAATGGCATCAGAGAGGAGGTTTGGAGGCTGCAGTGGCTCGGGAAGCTCGGGATTGCTGGCAGGTTTGTGATGCAGCCTCCTGATGTTTATTATATGGCCCATCAGGCCGTGCCCTGATCCTGCTCACTCATCCATGCTGGGAACAGCTTATCCATGGTGCTCAGGGAATGCCACGCCAAAATCCTCTTGTAGCCCATCAGCAGGGCTGTCAGAGCACCTCACAGGGCTATAAAAGGAACAAAACTATATCAGTAGCTGTGGCTCCTGTTCCTTTCCAAGAAGCAGGGGGTGCTCGCAGTGATTAAATTGTCGGGGCTTTGTAGGAGGTTGAGGATGGAATAAAGGGACTTTGTCGTAGGGGATGAGCTGCCAGGAGAGATTCCCCAGGGAAGTTCTTCCTCTGAGATGTCACATACCTGTGCTCTGGGTCACAAGTACAGCACTTCCCGATGGACCAGGACCTCTGTGTTTTCAGCAAGTTGTATGTGATTTGCTTTTGGGGTTTTTTATCCCATTCCTTCCCTGTGCTTGAGGCAGAGGAAACAGGATTCAAGTGCCACATGTGCTTTGTGATTTTTGGTGAAATAGTCCATCCTGGCTGTAGCTCTGAACTATCCTCATGCAGTGGGTGGTGCATCAAACCTTGTGCTTTGCTTGTTTCTGGAGAATCCCAGAATGGTTTGGGTGGGAAGGGGCCTTAAAGCTCATCCAGTTCCACCCTGACACCTCCTACTGTCTCCAAGCCTGGTCCAACCTGGCCTTGGACACTTGCAGGGATGGGGAGTTGTGATCTGAGGAGTTTCTCAGTGAGTTTTCCAGTGTCCTTACAGGTCTGGAGAGAACAAGGAGTCAGGTGTGGCTGTGGGACAACACCTTCATGGATAACATCTCCTATTCAGCTGTCTGAAATGTAACACAGACGTTCCAGCCTCTGCCTGCAGCCCAGAATTAAGGCAGGAGGGACTCTGTGTTTCTTTGAGCCCCTCGTTGTCTTCCTGGCACCGCTCCTCTCGTTTCCATCCCTATTTTCTGTTCCCTCCTCAGTCCATTGGCTCTGCCCTTTCCTCCCTCACTCTGCACACTCCCCACACAATGGATCCCTTTCTGCCGTGAATCCCCTGCTCCATGCAAACATTTGCTGGCTCCTCTCTTCGGGATGCCTTTCAATGGGAAGGAGAGGGGAAAGTATTCCTTGTTCCCAGTGCAAGCCGGCCCTGGCAGCCTGGGTTATTTTGTCGGACGTGTGGCTTTAAGTGACGCCTTTGCCATCTGTTCCGTCTGCTAATTATGAATGCAAAACAAACGGAGCCCACAATTGCTTCATTTAGAATAAGAGAGATGGCAGTGACCAAAATAGTTTTATTTTGGTGTCAGATGCTCTTTTTATTCCTCCTGTCTCTCCCTAATCTAAAGCAGGTCTGGAGCACTGCTCCCTCTCCCGCTTTGCAGCAGTGGATGTTGCTCTGACAAATGGGACCAACTTCTGTGTGTTCATCCTTTAGGGCCTTTAAGGGACAATCCCACATGAGCAAGAGGAGGGAAAAGCTGCATTTTTTGAACTTTGAGGGCTGATCTCAGCTTTTATGTTTTCAATTCAGCTGTGCTGGTCTCAGATGTGCAAAGAGAGATATCAGGGTACCTCCAGAGAGTTTGCCAGCAGCGTGTGAAGCACTTCCTGAGCCTGTTCCAGCCCTGTTTGCCCTCACCAGAGATGAGTTTTGTAGCCAGCCTGGAATGGGATGGGGGGAAGGAATGATGCACTTTGCTGGGGCTGTGTCCAGCAACCCAAGGGATGCATTTTTTTGGCTTTTGATTGTGGGTGAATCATCCCAAAGGTTGGTGATCCATCTCCTTTGGTGACTGGGCTGGAAGGAACCCTCTGTGTTTATTCATTGGGTGCTGTCAGCTCTGTAACATTCCCAAAATTGCTGCTGACCTGCTCCAAACCATGGCAGATCGTGGAGGTGTCCCTGGCAGCACGGCCATGGATTGAGGTGATCTGGCTTGAGGAAATGGACACTGCTCCTTCTTTCCCTCCCCAGCCATCACTCTTGCTGGCTTAATCAACATATTTAACTTCATTTTCTGTCTGAGTCTGTTGAAAGGCAAAGGGCTGACAGTGTTTTTTTAGTGTTTTTACACCTACTAAAAAGCAATGTTCTGCACAGCAGAAGACCTCCCTCTTTCCTCCCCACAAATCCCCAAGAAAACTCATCAGTTTGTGCTTAAACATTATTTTGAAAATCTGCTCACACAAATCCAGTTTTCCTAAAGTTCCCGTTATTCCATTTTTTTTCCCATTTGGAGAGGAGTGGCAGGGGATGCTCTCCCTGTGAGAAATTGTATCTGGAAAGTTCTCCCTCCCCATTTTCAGCTCCCAGCAAACGGCCCTAGCCCAGCTGAGGCACAAATACGTGGAGGGCTCTGTCATGAAATGCCCAAATCTGAGATTAAACCCAGCGTGGGCTGAGATCCAACACACAGATCCCAAACTGGGCTGGGTTCTCCCAACCCCGGGCAGCCAGATCAGGATCCTGCCCCAGCCTGGAGGCCACCTGTGCTATAAAAATGATGGAAAATGCTTCAGGAGGTTCCAGCACAGGGGTTAAAGGTCCTGTTGGTGTCCCAGGCCTGAAGGATGATGTTGTGGTTTAAGCATTTGGACTGGAACCAAGAGATGTGAGATAAATTCCAGGCTCTGCTGTGCACTTCCTCTGTCAGCTGCTGGAAATCTCTGCTGCTCCCATCCTCTGCCTGGGACACATCCTGCTCTGCTCTCACCATTTCAGCAGTGAATTTAACTGATAATCCAGGTAATTTTCCGAAATCCTGAACTTTAGGGTTAAAACAGTGCCCCATCCCCGTGTGCCTACAAGGGGGAAACAGTTTAAAGTTGGAAATGAAGGACAGAAAGCTCAGGAAGTTGGAAGGATGTGAATGAATGCCCTTTCCTCAGCCTGGTGAGGGTGAGGAACAGCCTGGATCAGTGATGAGGGGCAGCCACACCAGGAAATGAAGGGAGGGTTCCATTTTTCCCTGCCTTTGGTGAGATTCCCAAGGAATGAGTGTCCATGAGCAATGCTCAAAGGATCAATGCGAAGAAGAATCAGTTCTGTACCTCCAGAGCTGTATTTTACTAAGTTCTGGTCATTGAAATCCACTGAATTGAAGAAGTTCTTTGCAAATGTCACGATCTGATGGGTGAGGGTTTGTCCCCCTGGTACCTGGCGTGTCAGGAGGGAAGGGAGGAAGGAAGGACAGTTTCTGGACACTTTTTTCAGGTGTGTCAACATCTATTTTCTGCTAAATGAATTTGTACTTGAAGGTTTGTTTGTCTAGAACAGTTTACAGGATCAGCTGCCCTGTTTTGGTGTTAAAATTTGCCTTTGGTCTCTTTGTCACGGCTTTAATTTCGAGCTGGAAGAAGGTAGATTGTCTTTTCTCTGTGGGATTTCTAGAACAGGGCAATTAGAGGGCAAAATTTCTTGCTAGAAAGCCTTGACAGGTGTGAAAAATTTAATCCAAACCATTCCTCACACGTGATTCTCTTCCTCACTTGATGCACTTACCCTGCTCTGGGCCAGTGAGTCAGCTTTTATTCCAAATATCAGCAGTCTTAGGTTGAATTTGGGCTGTTGCTTGTCAGGAATGGAAATGGTGCATATCCTGGTGGTGGTTTCATGGCACATCTGGGTGTTTGCAGTTTCAGGCATCACTCCTGCTCTGCCTCAGGTTGAACCCAGAGCTGGAGAATTTGGGTCTCGTGCTCCTTTGCCCAAATTGTGGTACCTGTAACAAAAAAGATGTGTTTTGCCTGCTGTAGGAAGAAAAAAATCTCATTTTCTTGGCTGTCACTGGGGTGATGAGGCAATAAAAACCCTCATCAGTAGCAGCAAGGTGGAGCTGTGAGGGAAACTGCAGAAGGAAAGAGGCTCCCTAAAGTAAATGACCTGAGCTGTGTTTACATCCCATTATAGGAACCCTTCAGTGGGGTTTTCTCCTTCTTTTTGGGGGGGTTTGTCCACTCTGTGGATGTTTCTTTCCCCAGATAACTTGGGATTGCTTTTCCTTTCATTGGGATGCACCAGCTTGTTCCAAGGGGCAGGCATTATCCCAAAATATTTTGTCGAGGGGAAGCAGCTCTCAGCCCCCCTGCAAGGATTTTATCTCTCCTTTAAATTACCCCGTTCAAATGCACGGATAATGACACTTGCAATGATGATAAAATGGGAGTGTGGCTGCTCAGAGTAACGTTTAAAAATAATGATACACCTCTAACTAGGTCTTATAAAAGGAAATCTTAAATAGCTACAGGGAAACAGATGCTTTGGGGGACTTGTGGATAAAAATAGTGGCTTCCAATTGGCAACCAAAACAAAAATGGAGCCCCACTCAGTCAAACTCAGCACCAGAAATTCCTCTGAAAACCTCAGGGCCCAGAAGTGGGAAGGTGTGAAAAGCACCTGGTGCTGCACCTGCACTGGAGTTCAGCATCTTTTTGCCTCTTTTGCTTTTCGTCACAGAATCGTGGAATGATTTTGGGTGGGAAGGGACCTTAAAGCTCATCCAGTTCCACCCCGACACCTTCCACTGTCCCAGGTTGCTCCAAGCCCTGTCCAACCCGGCCTTGGACACTGCCCGGGATCCAGGGGCAGCCACAGCTCCTCTGGGCACCCTGTGCCAGGGCCTCGACCCCACATTTTTGGGTTTGGGACAGGAACTTGCCTGTGCAAAGGAACTGAGCAGGATAAGGAAAGGGAAATGTTTATTTTGTGTGCTTTAGTTTAACTCATAGAAACACTCAAAAATCATGTTTTTGTGGTGATTTCTGCTTTTTGCCTTGACTGTTAGGGCAAAAGTCAAATCTCAAATGAACAGTTTTAACTTGTTGGTGTTTTTCTTTTAGGTGGCTCCTCCCAAGCAAAGACAAGCAGTCAGGTGAGTCAAATGTTCCCCTTTCCAGTAGATTTATGGAAGAAAAAAGAGGAATAATGAGTGGAGTAGAGTCCTCTGAGGTTGAGCACAAGGAATCCCTTCTCCTGTGCTTTTCCCCTGGGTAGAAAGCAAAGGTGATGCTCCTTGGGGAACTTTGGGCTCCCGTTCTGGAACGTGCTGCCTTCGGTACAATCCCTCACTGAGAGAATCCCAGAATGGTCTGGGTTTGAAGGGATTTGAAAGCCCACCCCATTCCAGCCCCCTGCCATGGGAAGACTTTCCCTTGGACCAGGTGGCTCAGTGGGAGCTGAAGGTGGGATAATGCTCCGAGGCACAGCCCATGAAATCGGCTTTTCCCGTGCGCGCTGCTGTTGGATTTGTAGATTCCCAGATTCCTCGTGTGAGGATGGAAATCCTCATCTCACGCGATGCAGGGCACAAAAGGAGCAGGAAAAGGAGGTGCTGAATGATCCCACCGAGCTGTCCATCAGCAGGAGAGAATTTGAGATGGGGAGAGAGAGGGAAGGAGGGCTTAAAGAAAGAGATGGATTCCCTGCACCCAAATCGAGGAACAGGAAAAAAACCAAACCCACACCAAGCTTCATTCTGTCCCAGACAAGATCAGCAGGCACCACGCACAAATAGCTCAGGCTTCGATTTGATCTGCCCCTTCCCAAAAGCGGAAGGTGAAAATATTCCATCGGAGTGTCTGCTTTGGGAGCAGGCACCGGAGGGGGGAGGAGAGAAGGTTGGTTGAGATGTTTTTATGACCCCGGTGTGCCGGGAGAACGAGCCCGAGTGTCTGGGGGCAGCGAGTGGGTCGGACACTCTTAGATCTGGCAGGGATTCAGACTTCTGCCAGGGAATGGGGATTTTGTCAGGAGAAGTGGGAAACAGAGAGAGAGAGAGAGGGGAGCGGGAGAGACGCGGCGAGAGCCTCGCAGCGTTCTATATCTGCCCGGATAACACTTCCTCTTTAAAATTCCCTTACTAAGCTCGGCTCCTATATTTTATATTCAGCAGCGAGGTCCCCGCCCCCCCAGCCCTCCCCACCCACCGCCACCCTGGCTGCCTTTAACTTGTTAAGTTTGAAAGATGATCCATACACACGCTCTGCTCTGCCAGGCAGCCCGTTTAAGGCCAAGATTAATGCAGTGCATTGGTGCAATCGTGCCGCAGTGGTGCGTGATCGGAATACGAGATGGAATATGGGGGGAAAGGCCAGAAATGTGCCTGGATTCCCAGTTTACACAAGTCTCCTTAGCAACTTGTCTGATTATTTTATTTTTTTTCCCCCTTTTTTTTTTTTTTTTTCGTANACCACGCACAAATAGCTCAGGCTTCGATTTGATCTGCCCCTTCCCAAAAGCGGAAGGTGAAAATATTCCATCGGAGTGTCTGCTTTGGGAGCAGGCACCGGAGGGGGGAGGAGAGAAGGTTGGTTGAGATGTTTTTATGACCCCGGTGTGCCGGGAGAACGAGCCCGAGTGTCTGGGGGCAGCGAGTGGGTCGGACACTCTTAGATCTGGCAGGGATTCAGACTTCTGCCAGGGAATGGGGATTTTGTCAGGAGAAGTGGGAAACAGAGAGAGAGAGAGAGGGGAGCGGGAGAGACGCGGCGAGAGCCTCGCAGCGTTCTATATCTGCCCGGATAACACTTCCTCTTTAAAATTCCCTTACTAAGCTCGGCTCCTATATTTTATATTCAGCAGCGAGGNCCCCCTTTTTTTTTTTTTTTCTCATACGTGTGCATGCAGCGGCGTTGTCCCAAATCTCCAGCGAATAAAACATTCCCCGAGTTTTTAAAAAACCGCTTTGGTTGATGGTGTTGTTGTTGTTTTGCCTTTTCCTTTTGTTAAATTAGTGGCTTAATTTTTTTTTTTTTTCCCCTCCTTCTGAAGAGAGTCTCCCCCTGTACCCTTGGAAAGGATGGCAGAGGGGCTGGGGGTGGGGGCACTGGGATAGTTTTCATTGTGACTTCCCGAGAGTTGGTTCCTTTCCAGTTGTTCACATCTCAGCATGTGGAATTATTGTGCTTTCTCCCGATTTGCCACAGAATTGGCAGTAGCCTGACATTGTTACTCATTGGAATTGCATTTGGAGCCGGGCTGGTTTTTTGGGGGTTTTTTTAAGGTTTTTTTTTTTTTTCTTTTTTTTACTTATTTATTTATTTTAATCACCCACGTCTTTTTTTTTTAATTTCATAACAATCCCTTTGATTTTGCAAACAATATATTTAACAGTCTGTAAAATGGAGGAGAGGAGGAAAGAAAAAAAAAACCAACCCGCCAGGGTGAGAGGATTGTGGCAAGCCTGTCCCTGAATCCCATTTTCCCCTCCCCGTGCAATTTCTTGTAGTTGCCTCCTGAAGAACCCCCTCCCTCCCCATAGGAGGGAGTGGCCTTTTAGGGATCAAGGTACGTTGGATTATGTATAATTTTTTTTCCCAGTTTGTGTGATACTTTATTAATAGCATGGGGCAAGAGAGAGGCTGAAGGGTGGGGAGAGCAGGGGAGGAGGGGGGAGAGAAGGAAAGAGCTCTCCTCCAAGTCCTGTACCTTGAAATAACTCAAGGGGAAAAGAGTTGCAGCCTCACTTGAGTTGTTTCAAAATCTTCCTGGGTGCTTTTACTTTTTCTTTTGCTTCTATTTTTTTTTTTTCTGAGGGGAGGGGGTAGAAAAAGGGAAAAAAAAAAAGAAACTGAGCCAAAAAAATTTTGAAGGCTTGATCTTGGCTTCTATACAAACAGATGTTGCCTGTCATTCCGTTGTTAAGCAGGCAGCAGATTGGAGCAAGCAGCAGCAGTTTAGGGGGAACTGCAGCAGAACTGGAAAGTGGGAGATGCAGAGATATATAAATATATTTTTCTTTTATTTTTTCCTCGTTTATTTTTGGTGGTTTGTTTTTGTTTTTTTTTTTTTGTTCTACACATAAATATTTTTCCCCTGGAATTACCTCTAATTACAACACGTCTATCTTCAATTATTTTTTGTCATGCAGTTTTTTTATTTCTTTTTGAAGTGGGCAAAACACCCCCCAAAACCGAACGGAAAAGCAGTAGGAACTTTCACCCACATTTTACCAAAGCAGCTATTTTTTGGGCTGGTTTTGAGTGCTTTTTTTTGCTTATTCTTTTTTTCACACGTGTGAAAAGGGAAGGGAAGGGGGTTCTGTTGGAAATGCTTAAGGCATTCTCGGTAAGTGAACGTTTGCCATGAATCAGGTCAGGGATTTCGGGGTTTTCCTCGCTGCTTGCCCTGCTTCTGGTGGTTTTACCCCAGATTTCTTGCTGGAGGTGCCGTTGTGGAGCTCGAAGGCCTTTCTGACTCCTCTCCAAGTTTCAGGAACGCTGCAGGAGCCAGACCCTCGTTGTTTGTCCAGCAGAAGTTCTCCCGAGGCACCAGCCCGGGGCTCTTTTGTGCTCTCCGTGTGCTGCCTCTGGGTTTCATTCCCCCGTCCTTTTTATGCCCTGGGATTTTTTTCTCCCCCGCTCCCTTTTTCACTTCTCCCCTCGGATTTTAATCGCTGCCTTGTTGGGAGGAGAGAGGAAACAGCAAAACGTGGCGGGCTTTGAGCCGAAAGAGTTAAAAGTTTCTTGGCACCAGAGCAGCAGTTTAGCAACAGATCAATTCATTGAAATGAAAGAAATCACAGCCCCAACCATCTGATTTTGAAATTTCACATGTTATGCTTCCACTTTCGAACAAAGCTTCTGTTTTTCTTTCCCCCCTTTTATTAATCCACGCCGCTTTTGTTCGAGACTGGTGGGGTTTGCACAGGAACTTTGTCTGGAGTCGGGCTCGGTTTTCCCTTCAAATATGAAATCAGGGGGTGGTTTCATCTTCTGCTTCTGCTACGCCAACAGCTGGTGGCGGGGCTGTTTGCACCCTCGGTTACGGTGTGCTGGGAACAGCTCCCATTTTCGGGATAAACGGGCACCTCTGTGCTGGGAAAAGGAGCTGTGTCCAGTGGGATCGTGTGTGTGGAGGTCTGGCCGTGGGGGTAACCCAAGGAACCGTGTCCGAGCTGGGATTTTCCCTGCCCACAGCTGGAGTTTGTGTCCCTCCAACATCTGCAGCACCGAGTGGTGGCTCAGAGGGACTCCGTGATGGAGGAGTTCCATTATCCTTACACTTTACAGTGTACACAGAGCATAACCCCCATCATGCTTTTAATATTCCAGCCCGAGAAGGATCACAAACAACTTTTTTGTTGCTGTTTGTTCATTTAAATGCACTCGAGCCTTGGCACCAGTCCCGGGAGTTTTGTTGCTACGTCAAGGAAAATGAAATAAATCAAATCCTTGGTGGTGAAGTCGGGGATTTAAAAAATAATAATAATTTAAAAAAAAAAAAAAAATAAAAATAAATTTAAAAAAAATTTAAAATTAAAAAAAACACAGAAAAAAAGAGAAAAAAATTTAAAAATCAATCTATTGACAAATTATAAAAAATTTTAAAAAATGAAATGGAGTGGCTTTCACCAAAGGAATGTGTTTGGAGGAGGACCCTGCGGGGAGCTGGAGCAGGAGGTTTCACCGTGGAGCCTCTTCCCTGTGGCATCGCGTCCAAGAAAGGCCGGGATGTTTGGGCATGGGTGAATCCTACCGTGGGCAGGCGGAAGAAGGGTGGGGTGTGGTGGGAGGACGTGTGCAGGGGGGAAATCCTTTTGTCAGGAGGCTGCTCCCCAGCTTTCACCCCCTGGATGAAATCCTCCCTGGGGAGGAACAGCCTTAAGTGGGTTAAAAATCAAAGTGGTGGTGCTGAGAAGGGGGTAGAAAGATCAACCTCCACCTCTGCCGTGGTTGCTGGTGGATCTGGCTGGTTTTAGGTTTTATTCTTGCCTGGTCTCCCAGCAGATCCTGAGTGTGGTGGAGAAACGCTGGGATGGCGAGCGCCAGCCCGTCCCCCCCAATATTGGGAATATTTCTGTGGGTGTCGTTGTGGTTACATCACAGAGCGCTCCTTCCTCGTCTCCATTCTTGTGCAAAATTCAAATAATTCCCCCCTCCCCGATAGCAGCTGTGCATGGGGTTTTTTTTTTTTTTGGTTTTTTTTTTTAAGTCGCTCTTTAACGTTGCGAAAGGAACAATAAAATGAAAGGCAAAACCGGCATCTTAAAACTTGGCAAGTGAAAGCAGCTTGGAGTGGCAGCCAAGAATCCTGCTGTGGTGCAAAAAGAATAGCATCCACGGAGCCACCACAATCCGGGGTTTCTCCTCTTTTAACAATCGCGTCGGCACAGAGAAATAATTATTCCTTGTATCAGTGTTAAAAGAGTCAACAAGCTTAAAAAAGCTTGCTTGGTGAACCTTCTCCAAAGCAGGTAACGACGCTCCTCTTTGATTCTGCTTTCTCCGGCTGGAATTTTGGGATAAGGATCTAGAGATGAGGACTAATCACTTTGAGTTGCTGTGTGTTACTAACTCCCAGGGACGGCGTTTGCCTCCCCGTTTCTTTATTTTCCTGAAAGGCTTTGGTGGGAATAGCACTGGCAAACTTCTGGAGTGGTTGTGTTACGAGGAATGTTTTATTTCCACGGGTTTAACTCCTCGTGCAAGGGGGAGGGCGCGAGTAGGTTGATCCAAGGTGGGACAGGGAAAATAATCATCCAAAAAATAAGTAAAAATTAGGATGTTGGGAGTGGGGGGGAGTAATTTCTCTCGTAGGAGCTTGGCTGTTCCTTTTGCTCCTAAAGCTGTAGCCTCTGGGTGTAGGAAAACAGCATCCATTCCTTGAAAATATGCCATGAAAATATCCATAAATATTTTGTCTTCCAGAATACGTTCCCGAGGAGTTGGGCCTAGCAATATGGCAGCGCACGTTCCATAGGAAATCCTGCAAAATGCTGCTGCTGCTGCTGAGGTAATTTGGATTCTCAGTCAGTATCTCCCTTTTCCTTCTAATTCCTTAAAATTATTTCAAGCCCAGAAATCCTTAAAGAGTTGCTCTTAAAACCTGGGATAGATTGCATGTGTGTGTGTATATATATACATATATATATATATATATATTTATAGGCCTAATTACATTGGGATTAAAACTGGAGGGGAAAGAATGGGAATTGTTTGGCAGTTGTGTTTCTTATTTGCCTGATTTTCGGGGCAGAAGGACGAAATGGCTGCAAACAGCTTTTTGCTCAGGCACACAATGCATTCCGTAGTGATCGATTTTCCTGGACAGGGCATTTCTGCTTTGTGGTTTGCAAGAAAACCACCCACAGACCAAACCCCAACGTCAGGTCTTGAGAGATTTTATTTCTACGTGTTTCCCTCTAGATCCCTTTGGCTATAAATCTCTGTAATCCCAGCTTTATATTGGGTTGTTACTGACAAAAATATATTGTATTTTTGGCCGTCCCACGTACCGAAGCCTTGTTGATCCTGTGATCGCTGATATTATAAAATTAATAATGAAGCAAAGCAGGCTCTAAGGATACAACAAACCTAAATGTAACTACCTTAATGTACAGGTTGGAACTTTTTATTTGTAATCTCAGCATTCGAGGCAAATACAGGGTGATGCTGATTGATTTGTTTGCCTCTGATGGATTTTCTGCCACTGTGTGTATGTTCATCAGGTTTTCACAAGGTACAGTAGCTGTGTGATTAATCAACGGGGGGAAACGTTCCCAACCCCGGATCTTGGCTAATCCATGGCTCTCTTTCAATCCCCCAGAATATATTGGATACAAGTGAAATTCCTGTTTAAAAAGCAGCGCTCATGAAAAAAAAAAAGAATTAAAAATCTGTGTCTTTCAACAAACAAAAGTGTTGGTTTGCTGCTGCGTTTATCAGTTTGCTCTCTTAAAGATTGCCTCGAAGAGTTTGTTCTGCAGAAGGAGCAGGTTGGTTCCTGGATATTTGTAATTTACAGCACACAGGTGCCATGGAATGACGTCCCTGAGCCCTGTTCCTCCAGAGCTCTCAGGAATGCAGAGGGGGACAATCAGATTTATAGTGGGGATTTATTTGGACTTTTTCCAGGGATGCCTCTTGCTGCTTTTCCTCTTTTTCTCCCATTTTCCCTCCCGAGTGAAGCTCTGGCAATGGATCCCAACTCTTCCTTCTTCCCTTTTGTGCTGGAAAAGCCAATCAGGTAGCAAGGGGGTGGGAGGTGCAGCAGGGAAAAAAGGGTGAGTTTTCCCAACAAATCCCAGATTTCCTCGAGCATGTGCTGGGCTCCTCGAAGGTCTGGCTCCGGGTGTTCCCTGGGGACACGTGTCCTGTGCAAAGGCCACCCAAATGTGACAGCTCGGTTTCCCCCGTGGATTTGAACCATCCCAGGGAAATCAGATTAGCCCAGGAATGAACGGGAAAGAAAGGAGGAAAAAAAAGAAAGTTTTGGAATTAGATAAAGCGAGGAAAAGTAAAACCTCCCCATGGATATTTCAGTGAGATCGTGTCACGTGAAAAAATCAAATATTTCTCTGCCAGAGACGTTCAAATTAGCTCTTCTCATATACATAACTGAATGTAAAGAACATTAGGGTTAAAATGGATATGCTGAATATAAAGCAAATATTCTGCCTTATGCAGTAACACAGAGACTGAGGGCGAAATTCCCTGCCACAGGAAGAAATCCAGGTGCACTCAGCAACAACTGAGCCCAAATATTGTCCCTCTTAGACCCCCATAGACAACCTGGATCCTAACCTCAGCTTCCCTGCAATAAATGAGCTTTGTAGTGGCGAGCTGGGGTTATTTTTGGCCGGGTAACATTTGTTGTGTTCCATTTGCAGCTCTGTTCCCGAGGAGGGCACAATCCATGTGCTCCCTGCCCCGCTCCAGCCTTGACCACAGCAGGGACAGAGCTTTCTCCACCCCAAATTCCCACAGCAAAGCCATCCCGGATTTTCAAAGATGCTACAGCACGAATTTTGGCTGCTGGAAACTTTGGGAAAAGCTGGACTCTTTTAAGGTGAGTGTCAGTGCAGGAATCTAAACTTGGAGGATGGATTGAGATGAGCTTTGGGCAGATGGTGAAAGTTTAACATCTATTGCTGGGTGCAACAGGAGTTTCTTGCCACCCAGCGATTCCAAATAAAGGAAAATTGTGTTTTATAATTGCATATTTACCAGGCTGGAAAGGTTGAAGTGATTTATTTTAAGAACCTGCACCAAA
This sequence comes from Falcunculus frontatus, assembly GCA_013398115.1. Lineage (NCBI taxonomy): Eukaryota > Metazoa > Chordata > Aves > Passeriformes > Falcunculus > Falcunculus frontatus. The sequence goes on along the minus strand of VZRV01005754.1, from coordinate 155,171 downwards.
AAAAAAAAAAAAAAAGGGAGAATTTTCTAACAGCATCCAAATAGCAAAATTCTTTTCCAAGTGGTGCCTGTTTGATTTTACAGAGGATAATATTAACTTGCATTAACACAGTTTGTCTCCTGAAGGAAGAGAAGTGAAAAGTTGGTGACACTTTGAGCAAGAGTTGATCTCAGGGCTTTTCTCCACCAGCTCCGTGTGGAGCTCACAGCCAGGCTCCTTTCCAGCCTGATTCCCCACCAAAAAAATGGGAAATATTCGTTTTGCAGGGAAGAAAACTTGGAAACCTCAGGGGAAGGAGGGGACGCCTCTTGCTTGCAGTGGCAAAACTTTGCTTTCCAAGCTTTGTTAGAAAAATCCTAAAGAACATTTATATTTGTCTGTGTGGAAGAAATGCAGGGAGTTGGGGTTAGGGGGAATTTCCAGCTTGTTTAGCAGAGTGAAAGGGGTTTTTGTTTTTTGCCTTTAAAAATAGAGTTAAAGTAGAGCCCCAGCCCAGTAATGACTTCTCTGAAAGTTAAAACAACTCTCACGCAGTTGTTTCTTCTGCCTGCTTCAGCCAGGCTGCCAGAATGGAAACAGGACAGCTTTTTGCAGAGTGGGGGCAAGGCTGTGTATTGTAATTCTGTTTATATCCCAAAATTGTGCTGTTGGATCATTTCCTACCCTGTTTTAGTGATATACCTCCAGTGCTGCTTGTTAATTAAATTCCTGTTAACCTCAGTCCTGTGTAATCACCAGAAATTCTGTCCAACAAAGTGTTTGTGAGGATGAAACACAGATCAGCTTTATTTTATGGTTGGTTTAAAATGTTATTTTATTTGATTTTGCTGATTTGCTTGCAAAGGCTCACGTGGGAGTGCAGGAAACTGTGTCTTTATGTCATCACAAAGTCAATAATCAGCTCTGCCCCCCACCCACCCTCCGAGGAGGGGCTGGAAGGTGCTGAGAGAACGAAGGCTCCTCGCTGTAACTCGGAAATTCCATCTGCTGAAACGCTTTTCCTCTTTCCATCCCCCCCAAAAAGTGACCCCCAGGCCTTGCAGTGAGAGCAGAGATCCCTGCCTGGTGCCACGAACCCGTAGATCCGAACTTGTGCTCATATTCCACACAAGCTTGTATCTATAGGTCTGTGTCTGGCTGGCAATTGCACACGGGGGTGCTGCTGCAGCTCACCCCAGAATGTTCTTTGCTCTTTCCACCTTTCCTCCTTTTTTTCCCCCTCCTCCCTCCTTTATTTTTTTTATTTTTTCTAATTTTATTTTTTTATTATTTTTTTATTATTTTTTATTATTTTTTTATTTAGAGGGATATAAAAGTGGAGCTGCAAATCTCACCCTGCCATTCTCAGCTCAGCTCTCAGCTCTGGGCAGTGCTCAGATCTCAGTGCAAAGGGAGGTTTGCTCAGTTGTGCTGAGGAAAAGGGGATGGGGGGAGTTTATTTGATGTCAGGCTGAAGAAATTAACTCTCATCCCTGTCCTGCCCTGCTCTGGTGATGGGGATGTGATAGGGAATGTTCTTGTGTCGTTCTGTTGTGAAACAGATAAAATAATTTCATTTATAAAGTAACTTGGTTCAGTTCTTCCCTTGCTTAGTCCAGCAGTTTGTGGGAGGAGCAGTCACTTCTCCTCCCTTATATCCAGGAACTTGGAATCCCTTCTCTGCCTCAGGAGGGGCTTGGCCCTCCAACTTCTCTCTCTCAAAAATCAGTTTATTACAGAATCCCATTCCTTCCAATTTCATGCTATTTGTGTCTTTTAAAATAGTTTTTAAGAGAAAATAATCATGCTGGATAGTCCAAACGAAATGGCAGGGCAGGGAAAAACCATGGAAGCAGGCAGTGCAAGCCCTGCTGTGGAAAAGTAACCTTTAAAGTTGCGAGAGTGGAACAATTATTTTTGAAGAAGTCATTTTTTAAAACCCCAGTGCACAGATTCTATATGAAAATAATTAGGCTGTAAACTCAAAATAAAGTCTGACTGTTTCTTTCCAGCAGCTTTCAGTGTTAATTCCACCAAAGATTTGCTCTGCATTTCCACTTTTAAATTTCTCTGAGTTTGAATTTGGCTGCTTTGACACACGCTGCTGTAGGCCAAAAAAGTTGCTTTTTTTTTCCCCTCTTTGCTGAATTTCCAGGGTTTTCTATGTGTTTTCTATTTATTACAGAAGCATAAAATGATGTCAGAGAAGTCCAACCACTCTTCTTTCTCCCTGTGAGCTGAAACTAGCTTTAAAAAAAAGGAAAAAAAAATGCATTTTGGCATCCTGTGTGATGTAAAGCTGGGTATAAAATCTGGTGCTCGATATTCCCTGAATGTTTGGGTAGGAAATCAAGGAATAAAAGCTGATTAGTGGTTTCCTGCAGAACTTCTGCTCCTGGGCTGTGGGATTGTACCCAGAAGAGGGACCTGGAGTCAAAGTCTCCTTTGGGGTTTTGAGAGTGGACATTGTTCTGTCCGTGGTGGGATGAGCAGAGGCTCCCTGTGGAAGCAGGATGAGATTGCATCTGACTGTGACAGTTAAAAAATGGTTTTCCCAGAGGGTCTGTGAATATTCTGTGTTGGTTTGGGGTTGGTTTTTTCGAGGCTGTGAATGTTCACCCCGTTGGGTTCCCACGTGCTGGCTCCAGGGGAAGCCTGGGCTCGTTTGGTCGGAGCTCCAAGGAGAAATGAGCTGCTCAAAGCCAAGAAAATCTGTATTTCTGTAGGGTGGTCTCTCCTCTGTAAAGCCATTTGTGGTGGAAGAGGCTGGGAAAAGCCTGGAATTCACTGTGGATGTTGTGGCACTTCAGGTGACGTTGCTTGGGGAGTGCCAAAGACCCCAGAAGTGACAGGAGAATTGGGTCAGATACATCCCAAAATGAGGTACCACAGTTTGGCTTGATTATTTTTTTTGATTAGGAAATCAATACTTGAAGAGGAAAGAAGAAACAGATTTTTTATTTTCTTCTCTGTAAAATATTTTAGTGCAGTTTCTCCCTGAATGTGTTGGGACCTGCAAATCAATACCCGATTTTTTTTGGTTTTCCTCCTTTTGGTGAGAGGCTTGGTCTAAACACAGCTGGATGCTTAGAAAGGAAACTTCAGAGAAGTGGCAGCAGGAGTGGGGTGAGCTGCAGGCTGCTGGGAGGAGAAGCAGGGAGTTATTCCTGGGGCTGAGCACGTTTGCTGCTTGCTCCTGGTTTTCTGGGCTGAGTTTGGGGATGCTCTGGCCTCAGCTTCGTGGGACAGCTTAAAGGAAGCCTCTTGCAGGCTCCTGACATGTGCAGGGAGGATGCCAAGGAGGGGCACCTCTGGCAGCAGCATCAGCACAGCTTCTCTGAGCTCAGATGAGCCAATAAACCCAATAAAACCTGTTCTTGGTGAATTTTAAAATGCATTTCAGTTTGTCTCCTGTTGAACTGTTCTTTTTTAGCTGCAGCCTCCCATTTTCTCCCCCCGCCCCTTTGTTTCCCAGCCTTAAGAAAAGCATTTTATTGTGTTTCCAGCCTTAATCTGTGTTTCCAGCCTTAATTTGTGTTTCTGTTCTGCTGCTTGTGTTCCACTGCACTTCGTTAAGTTCTCGAGTCAAACTGGAGTCTGACAAAATGATGTGAAGAACCTTGAAATGTGTCTTCCTTTTTGGATGGAGGAGGATAATTGGAGCCTGTGGAGCTCCTACCTGTGCGTTTCTTACGAGGGATTTTATTTTATTATTATTATTATTATTATTATTATTATTATTATTATTATTATTATTATTATTATTATTATTATTATTATTATTATTATTATTATTATTATTATTATTATTATTATTATTATTATTATTATTATTATTATTATTATTATTATTATTATTATTATTATTATTATTATTATTATTATTATTATTATTATTATTATTATTATTATTATTATTATTATTATTATTATTATTATTATTATTATTATTATTATTATTATTATTATTATTATTATTATTATTATTATTATTATTATTATTTTCCCCTCACTTTGTGGGTGAGGAGCTTGTGTTTGTGCAGCAGCTTTGATCCAGGTGCCACCCTGAGTGCACAGAGATCCCTTCACCTGTCACTGATGCACAGACCCTGCTCAGGCTCAGAGCCCTTCACCCCCTTGGAGGCTGCAGGGGCACTCAGAGGCACAGAAGGCACTTCTGGAATCAAAGCAGAGCACACCTGGGTGTAGGAATTCCCCAAAAAATATCCCAATATCCTCTCCAAAAATCAGTGCCTTCATTAATGCAGCCCCTTCCTCTGGCAATGGGCAGAGTGGCTGCTTTAGAGGTAAAAAAACCCCTCCTGTGTGGCTGCATCTGGGGAGGCTTTGGAGTGCTTTGGCCAGAGTTAGAGTTGAAAGCAGCACAAGTTCTCTGAGGAAGCAAAACCTTCCCAAACCTCCTTTNTTGCTGCTTGCTCCTGGTTTTCTGGGCTGAGTTTGGGGATGCTCTGGCCTCAGCTTCGTGGGACAGCTTAAAGGAAGCCTCTTGCAGGCTCCTGACATGTGCAGGGAGGATGCCAAGGAGGGGCACCTCTGGCAGCAGCATCAGCACAGCTTCTCTGAGCTCAGATGAGCCAATAAACCCAATAAAACCTGTTCTTGGTGAATTTTAAAATGCATTTCAGTTTGTCTCTTGTTGAACTGTTCTTTTTTAGCTGCAGCCTCCCATTTTCTCCCCCCGCCCCTTTGTTTCCCAGCCTTTTGAAAAGCATTTTATTGTGTTTCCAGCCTTAATTTGTGTTTCCAGCCTTAATTTGTGTTTCTGTTCTGCTGCTTGTGTTCCACTGCACTTCGTTAAGTTCTCGAGTCAAACTGGAGTCTGACAAAATGATGTGAAGAACCTTGAAATGTGTCTTCCTTTTTGGATGGAGGAGGATAATTGGAGCCTGTGGAGCTCCTACCTGTGCGTTTCTTACGAGGGATTTTATTTTATTATTATTATTATTATTATTATTATTATTATTATTATTATTATTATTATTATTATTATTATTATTATTATTATTATTATTATTATTATTATTATTATTATTATTATTATTATTATTATTATTATTATTATTATTATTATTATTATTATTATTATTATTATTATTATTATTATTATTATTATTATTATTATTATTATTATTATTATTATTATTATTATTATTATTATTATTATTATTATTATTATTATTATTATTATTATTATTATTATTATTATTATTATTATTATTATTATTTTCCCCTCACTTTGTGGGTGAGGAGCTTGTGTTTGTGCAGCAGCTTTGATCCAGGTGCCACCCTGAGTGCACAGAGATCCCTTCACCTGTCACTGATGCACAGACCCTGCTCAGGCTCAGAGCCCTTCACCCCCTTGGAGGCTGCAGGGGCACTCAGAGGCACAGAAGGCACTTCTGGAATCAAAGCAGAGCACACCTGGGTGTAGGAATTCCCCAAAAAATATCCCAATATCCTCTCCAAAAATCAGTGCCTTCATTAATGCAGCCCCTTCCTCTGGCAATGGGCAGAGTGGCTGCTTTAGAGGTAAAAAAACCCCTCCTGTGTGGCTGCATCTGGGGAGGCTTTGGAGTGCTTTGGCCAGAGTTAGAGTTGAAAGCAGCACAAGTTCTCTGAGGAAGCAAAACCTTCCCAAACCTCCTTTTTAATACTTGATAAATCTTCTTTTTCTCCCTCAAAACGTGGTGACCATTTCTCACTGCTGCTGCTGACTGAGAGCACCTGTAAGGTCTCCTGCAGACCAGGATGTCCCCACTGGGGGGTGAAAAGGGAATTTATTTGTGTGTTCCCTCCTTCCCCAGCCTGGTGAGGAGCACAGGGAGCCCTTGTCAGCAGAGGAGCACACAATGGCACTCGGGTAATTAGAACCACCATATGCAGTGGCAAATGGGATTCGTGATAAGCAGAATGGAACTGTGTACCCTGGAATTTGAACCGGGTCCAAATACTCTTATTCAGATAATCAAATCTGGTTAAACTCTTAAAAGGCAGATAAATTTCAGTATTCTGGTTATTTCAGTAATCTGATTTTTTTTTTTTACTTCCCCCCCTCCCTTTTTGTTTATTTGCTTCTAATCAGTAAGGGAGGAAATAAGGGAGAAAATGAGGAGAGGATGTTTTTAGGGGAGGGATCCAAGACTGGGACACCTTCCCTTGAGCCAGGCAGGCTCCATGGCTTGGGAGCATTGCAGGAGTGGCATTCCCTGGGCTGGAAGTGCTCCAGCTGGGCTGGGGAGCCTTTGGCTGTGCTTGTGCAGGTTCGGGGTGAAATCCAGCCCCAGAAATCCACCCTGGAAGTGGCACCAGGTTTTGGTTCAGCTTCCTGGCCATCACCTGTCAGTTCCTTCATTTTGCAGGGTGCAGGTGAAACCAGCCTTGGCTCTGGGTCTGAATTGTGCTGTGCAGGGTTTCAGTCACAGAGCAGGCCTGGGATGAGCCAAAAAATCCCCATAAAAATGTTTTGGGGTCGTTTGGAGTCATCAGCACTTAATGCTTGTGCCACCCTCCCCTCTTAGACCCAGCACAGGGTGTTGAGGTTGTGTTGTCTCACCCAGAGCTGATGCTCCAGCTCCTCTCAAAAGCCACATTTGGTTCAGGAGTGAGAGCCTGGCCACCTTTCCCCTAGAAAGGCCCAGAGATTGAAATGAGATGTTGAGCAAACCTTCAGATTGCTGCAACCCTGGCTGAAAGTTGAGGCACGGTTTTTGTAATGTGTTGAAAAATTTTGGAGAGCTTTCATAATATTTACTTGCTCTGGATTTCAGCTGAGCCCAGATGAGGCTTCTTTCCCTACTTTGCAGCCTCTTGGACTTCCAGCCCTTTTTAGTGTGTTTGCCAGACTTCTAGGAGAGCTCTCTGAGCTGGAGTAAACCTTTGAACCTCTTGAGGTTCCTCATTACAACCGAGTTCTAACGAAGTTTCACCAAATACAGCTGAAGGGGTGAGGTGACCAGCAGGAATCACGTCAGCATTTCCAGTGTGAAACCCCCTCCTGTCTGAGGTTTATGAAAATCAGCTGCAAAAAACCAAAAAAAAAAAGATCACTCCAGGCTGAAATTTGGCAAACAGGATCTCAGCCCTCCAACTGGAACGATGTCATTTGTGGGTTTTGTATTTATTTTTTGCTCAATGACTTAAGGAAACACATTTGCTTCGGGAGTGTTTTCTGCTTTCCCACCCCCTCCTTGGCAAGCCCTGCCTGAGATCTGAGAGGGGAGGTGGGTTCTGAAAGATTCAGAGCCAAACCTCAGCTGATGATTTTCCTGATTATAATAAGACAAAATTCAGCTTCCTTGGCCCTCTGTAGTGAGTGTCCATTGCTGGAATCCTGTTCAAAGGCAGTAGGTCTGTAAATGCGTATAAAGTGTGATTTAGGGCAGGGGATTAATGCATGAGGCACTGGTTTATGTCATTATTTGGGAATATTCTGCCCTCTGAGCCCCTGCTTTTCTGTGTGTCTGAATTGCTGCTTTACGCTGATGTTTGAGAAGAATGGGATATTCCAGCCGGGCAGTTCCCAAAAATCAGCTCTGGGTTGGGATTCTCACCTCACTCTTGGGGAAATGAAATAGCAAATGTGGGTAGGGGAAGCAAATTTGTGAATTTTTCTCTCACCTGAAGGGGAGCAGGCAATAAAAGCAGTGGTGAGTGAAAACTCCCCAGTCCAGACTAAAGCTCGGACCTGGTGTCTCCTGAGGTCAGTGGCATGGGCAGGTGGAAACTTCAGAGCTGGAGAGCCTGGATTTGTCTGGGAAGAGCTGCTCCAGTGGCATTCTCCCTCTGTTTGAAAATAAACATCCACTGGATGTGAATCCAAACATTTCTGTGGCAGGACAGCAGCTGGATTCACATTTCCTTCAGCAATCAGAGAGTTACACCAAGTGAAAAACAGGTTTTTAATACACTGTTGCTTTAAAATAAGGCTGGCTGGGCCAGGCCAGAGATTCCCTTTTGTCCCCAGAAGTGTGAAATCATTTCTGGGATTCTGAAACAGCAAGAGGCCTAAAAGGGGGGTCCCAGACAAAAGGCACCGGGGCCCCTTGAGCTGGTGTAGGAACACAGAGCTGCACACTTCTCCCTGTCCCACTGTTTAATGGGAACTTCCCGACATCGATAACTGAGCATTGCCATTAGGTCACAGATTCGCCCTAATTGCGTAATTAGGTATGATGGTGCTAATTGGGTAAAGACGTAATTGACAAAAATCACCCGAAAACAGCTCGGTGCCACTGCAAGAAGTGTCACAAGTGCTGTGGCTGCCTCCTGCTCCACTCCCTGGGAGCTCCCCAGGCCCAGGCAGGGAGAGGGGACACCGAGGGACACAGAGAACGGCAGTGAGCCTGCTCCTGCTGTAATATTTGATCTCAGTTCCTGAACTCCGTGCTTCCTGTCGTTATTCCCAGCAGAATCCTAGTTGACAGCGTGACTTGAATGCCTGGCACTTCTTCCTGCTGGAAATGACAGCTCTTCTGGGATGCAGATAACACTTTGAGCTGTCCAAGCTTTGAGGGAACAGAACACCTGTAGTGAGTGCTGAAGCCATAAATAGGGAAAATTTGCCAGGATAATTTGTGCAGCAGGATGGGGAGGTGTCTAAAAGTTGACCCCAGAGGGTGAGTTAGGTGTGAGACCCTGGGATAGGAACTGCTCTGGTGTTTAGAAAGTTCTTGAAGTCTCTTTGTGTGGGGATGGAAGAGCAGCAGGGAGAGGTGCAGAATCCTTGGCATTGCCCAGCCTGAGAAAAATTTAGGTTGTTTTGACCTAAGTCTAAAGTAAGGAATTTATTATTGTAATTTATCCATGAAAAGACCTTTGCTGAGTTGAGGATGCAAATGAATCAAAACTCTCTGCCTCTCTCCACCTTCCATTTTAGATCAAATTTTGAAGAGTTTTTGGGGTTTTTTGCTCAGCTCCTCTTATAAATTCCTGGTGTGCAAGGGGTGCCTGTGTCAGTCTCGGTGTTAACAGCACCTTCTCGTGAAACTGAGCAGATAAAGATAATAATTTATAAATTTTCAGTTTTGGAATGTTAGATATTACAAGATTGAGATGCAGAAAAATACTTGCAAGGATAAGTTGTGGCAAGCACGAGTGGTTCAGGTGTGTGATACTGAAATGGGTTAGTTTATAGCTGCAAAAATACAAAACAGGTTGTTTTTGGAAGTCTGAATGGGAATTTGGCTCCTCTGTGCCCCAGAGATTGGCTAGGATTTGGGATTTTCCACCAGCCTAACAGCACACAGGTTCACTGCCTTCCATAGAGCTACTTTAGTTAAATAATTGGATTTCATGTTGGAGAAAAGCTGTTCAGTGCACAGAAATGATGATGTTGCATGGAGGAGTCAGGTTCAGGATGCTTTTAGACAAGGATAAAGCTCCTGGTCCGAGTGCAGGGCCAGAAATCCGTGGTTTCCTCCTCCAGAGCTGTGCTTTGGTCACTGCTCTAACCAATCAAATAGTTAACAGTGCCTCTGCTCTGTGCTGGTAACTCAAATATCCTGGATTTCCACTCTTTGGTCAGAGTAAACTTTACCGAATATGGGCTCATTAGGAATTGGGATACCACCGACATCACAGGCATTCAGACGTTGCAGAAAGATTATTTGGTGTTTTTTCCAACACCTTCTCCTGCCGCTGCAGGCTCAGTTCTGAGCAGTGATGCTATTTCCCATCTTCCTCCCTTGTTTCCTGCCAGGCTTGGGATGTAAAGGCAGGGCAGTGCCTTTTCCATCATCAGCAGTTGCTGCTTCATCCTGGGAAAACGGAGCAACGCATGCATTCAGCAGAGCTCAGCTTCATTCCTGGGCTTTGATTCCCTTGGAATCCCCTTCCAGCACGGAGCTGCTGTGCCAGGGGCCCGAGGGGCAGCATCCCAGCCCTGCTCCAGCCCCAGCAGCACGTTTGGAGGTGCTGATCCCAGTTTGTAAAGCCCTAATAAACAGGCAGCCTGCTGCTTTAAGCCATACCTTGGTGGGTGCCGGCAGTGAGTCACAAGGATAACATCCTGCTGGTTTGGCTGGGAATTGAAACGAGTTAAAAACGTGTGTCTTGTGAGGGGAGCACGGCTGGCTGCTGAGGGAGGCTCCTGGCTGCTGAGGGAGGCTCGGTGGCGCTTTTCCAAAGTGGTTCATTGGAGCCCTTTGGTGCCAGGGTAAAATTCACCTCAAGCTTTCTCCCCCTTCTGCAGTTCTCCTCCCAACCCCACTCCTGCAGTCATCCTTCAAACATCCGGGAGCCCAGGCACGTGGTGGGGTCATCGTGGTGTGTTCCGAAAGGAAAAGACGTGTCAGGACAAATTTCACCCTGAGCCTTCTGTAAATGCTTTTAAAAAAAAAATAAATATTGTCTGTGTATGTTCTGAATCTGCTGTGGAGGGGGAACAGCATTGTTTTGGCCAGGGAAATAATTCCACCTCGTGTGAAAACCTCCGTGGTCTTGTCCAAATCCAGCAGGAATAACCCTGGCTTCTTCTGTCTTATCACATTTCCGTTGTGTGGGGAGCTGAATTTGGGGTTGGTGTCTTTCCCCCAGCAGTTTATTCCCTTTAAATTATCCCACTGAGGATTTGGAGGCTTTTTTTTTTTTTTTTTTTTTTTTTTTTTTTTTTTTTTGTAAACTAGAAGCCCCTGAGATTATGAATTTTTGACTGCATGCATCCAGGCTGAGGTAGTAGGTTGTATAGTTTAGAATTACACCAAGGGAGATAACTGTACAACCTCCTAGCTTTCCTTGGGTCTTGCACACACCGGCGTGAGGAGCGACCATAAATCCTCAGCACTCTTTGCTCTGGACACGTGGAACAGGAAAGAGCAGGTAAGACGAGCTGGAAAACCTCTTTATTTCCTTCTGCCTCTCTAGAATTACAGAAATGTTCATTTTTATCGGCGTTTTTCCACTTGCTGGTGCTGTGTTACTGAGTTTTTTTAGCAAATCCAGTGACGTTTGTCTTCCTTCATCAGCCCTCGAGCAGCGCAGTGTTACAATTCCCAAAAAGCACCGTGGCAGCCTCTCAGTGTTCTTGCCTTCGTGGTCAGCAATCTGAAGTCTCCAAAGGTAAAAATATCCTGGATTTTTTCCCCTTTCCGTTAGTCTTTGACTGGCTCAGTTAATTCTGCACTGGGACTTAAACAAGGCTGATGCTTCCAGATGAAGCCTGCGAGGGTTTTGGTGAAAGTACCGAAATCTACAGAGCTCTCAGGAGAGCTGTTCCTGGGGAATATCCAGTAGGGAATACCCTCAGCTAAAATGGGGATTTTTAGGGGGTTTTTGTACACTAAATTTGGGTGTTTCAGAGGTCGATGCATCCAGCAGAGCTGGTTTGCTTCTCCCTCACAGCAGTTTGGATGAAGGAGCTGTGGAACACCCCAAAAGTTGTGGAGAAGCCGCGGGACCAAAAAACCCCACGTTTCTGATGCATTTTATGTGTCTAAAACACAGGGAATAAACCCAATTTACCCAACTGCTCCTGAAATCCGTGGTTTTATTTGCCTGAATATTGGAGACCTGAAAAACCCTTGAAACTCTCCTGAAGCTGGAAGAGAAAAGTGAACATTTTGATGTTGGCAGCGTTCAGGGTTCAGGTCCTCTGGGGGCCTGGGTGAAGGTGGTGGCCACAACCCTTGGTCAGGGCCCAGGACCTGAACTTAGATCTTTTCACTCTCTCTATGAGTAATTCTGGCAAGGGCTCCTGAGTTCCCAGAAATAAGAGGCTCTGTCTCTCACTCAACTTGTTAAGCTAGTGAATAAAAATAAAGAGTATTTATTAATGGTTTATTATGGTTATAATTTATTATGGGTTAATTTCATCGGGTTAATCTAAAGGTGTGAATATGATAATGATATTTCAGGGTATCTGAATAACCCAGAAAATTGGTTTTTTTCTGGTAAAAGGGCCCTTAAAAACTCGAATATTTGCATGTCCCTGTTTGCTGAATGCAAAGGGGAGCTGTGAGGGTTACTCAGGGCTCGCTTATGAGTTATTCCAAGAGTGGATTACTGGGATTTGATCCCATCTTGGTTTCAAAGAGGTTACAGATATCACTGCCATGGTTTGCAGCTCTGCAGCTCCTTGGGACAAGGAAAGGATCTGGGATAACACAACGCTGCCTCTGTGTTTCAGGAAGGCACATGCCCCAAACACATGCAGGTAGTTAAAAAGTGAGGAATCTTTTTGGCACGTTCCAGGCACTACCTTATTTCCCCCCCATAAATCTTTTCGCAGATGGAAGTGCAAATTTTCAGCTGCATTGATTCCCATCCAGTCCAGAGTTGGTTTTTTTTTTTCCATGAGGGTTGGGTTTTTTAACCTGTTTGGGATTTCTCTAGGAGCAGCTTTGGGAAAAATCCCTAATAAGAACAGGCTCTTCTTTTTTTTTTGGTGGTAACATTTCAGATTTGCTCTGCACACTTACAAGAAAACTTCACGAGGCTCAAAAATAGTGATTATTTATAATAATCCCGTTGAACACAACTTTATGTTAACGCTGTGAGATGCAAATGAAAAGATCCATCCCGCTCCAAAACCCAAGGAATCATAATTAAAAAGGAGAATGGCCAGTGGTGAACATAATTCAATGTGCATATTTTTCCTCTGAACAAAACAGCATTCCAGCTCTCCCCCTGATGAGAGGAATGTATTGTCAATTAATTAGACTCCCATCATATGTCCTCGGATGCCCTTCTATCATATGCCTTCCATATGTCCCTATGTCATATGCCTTCCATATGCCCTCTATGTAATTAAGCTCCTATCATATGGCTTCCATCATATGCCATTTAAGTAGATTTCCAGGAGAATGTGGCAGTGTTACAGTCGTGGACCTTTAGCAGCGAGGAAAGGAGCAACTCAGGAGCTGTAAATGAGGAGAGGAGGAAGCAAAAAAGGAAGGTGGCTCGGCCCGAGCGGTGCCTTTAATTGCCGGGTTTGTTTCTCTCAGCTCGAGCAGTGAAGGCACAAAAGTGTCCTGTTTTCTTTGGTTTCCACTCCCAGTTTTTACTCAGTTCAGCCTGTGGATAGCCAGGGAGATAGCAACTGTTTTTCAGGGAACGTTTCCACTGGGATGTGAAACGAAACAGAAACAACCCACCTCCCAGGAAAGTGTTTGTCCTGCGATAGAGAAATGCAAACTTTGTCCTTGGTTTGGGTCCCTTAACGTGAAGTGAAGGAGCAGAAGCAGCCTGGTGAGGGAATTCATGGAGAGGAGATGGCACACTCCACTTCCATCCCTGTTCTCCCTCCTGGAGCATGGATGCGGAGGGCATTGAGCTTTTCTTGGCATGGGGAGGGCTTGGGAGATAAAGCACAGCAAATGTGCTGAGAGGGATTCCAAATTTACCGTGACTTTTGAGGAGTAAAGACCAAAAATAGGCACTGATGCTTACACGTATAATGAAGAAAACTGTAAAAATCCAAGGAATTGTGAGGTCTTGGAATGGTTTCCAATGAAAAGACAGCTCGTTTGCCTCATGTTCTGTTGTGTCTCTGTGCCTTCCTTCTTCCCAACAACTTCTGAGACTCTTTTCTAATCCCACTCAGAGCTGGTTGAAGAGCAGTGACTTCCAAGGGTGTTCTGCTCCAGCTTTGCTGGAATTGCAGAAATCCCAGCCATGCACCCAGGAATCCCAGCCACGTTTCCAGCAGTCAGGAAGGAGGCTGAAAGGACAAAGAGAAGGTAAAAATTGTCATTTGTGCTGAGATCTCTCGGTTAAACAGCTCAGAGCAGTTTGTAGCATATCCCAGTTTACCTGTCCAAACTCCCACTGGCTGGGAACCACTGTGTCCCTAAAAACTTTGTATTCAGCTGCTAGAGAATGGTAAACCCCAATATTTGGATGTGCTCTGCCTAGATTAAGTTGGTGTTGATCAAAAAACCATCCTACATTTGCTGTGCAGGTGTTCTGCACTGTTTGTAGTACAGGTGCATTCCTGAGAGTCAGGTGGCAGCTCTTGCTCTGGCTCAATCCTTAATTTTCAACTCAATCCTCATTTAAATCACACACAGAAAATACAACCAGCCCATCTGAAAGCTTTAGGTTATTAGGGAAATGATTTGGGAAATATTTCGTGGTCTTGCACCATCATTAGTTTGCCACAGTTGTAAAGTGCATATTAAGGGAAGCTTTTAAGCCTCTTGTAGAGCACCACTGAAATTATCTGCCCAGAATTGCTACTCAAGTGTTGTAGTCTGAAATATTTTATTCTTCTGGCTTGCTGGGCAGCAAGAAAATCCTCACAGTAATGCTCGTGGCAGATTTTCTTTTGCTTCCCTGTTCTCACAGGGCTCTGATGCTTGTGGAAGATGAAACTTTCACCGTTAGAGGGATTTTTCCCTCCTTCTTTTGTTTTTTAATCAGTGAGTTCCATCTATTTCCACACCCAGCTGAAACTCTGCTGCCACCCTCCTCAATCAGATGCATTAAATGCAGTCAAATTTGTACATGAAAGTTCTGTAAGGGCTGGGATGAGATGGAGTGGAACGCCAGAATGAGTCATTGTTTAATGAATAAGGCCCTAAGTGTTCTATTGATGCCATTTCTAAATCTGTGGAAAACGTATAGAATTCGTGTCATAACTGGAATTCCAAGCACAGCAACCTTGGGAGCTAAATTATGATGATGATGATGATGGGGTTCTGCACGAATAAATCTGGATTCTAGCACGCTCCTGCCCGAAAGCTGCTCAGACAGTTAAAAATAAGACAATTTCATTCCCCAGACTCAGAGCCCAGAGCTCAGCAGTGCTGCTCCTCACGCCTTTGGGGATGCCAGGAGAGGGAAGTTCTCTCTGTGTGTGCGTGTGGTGGAGTTTAAAAGTGTAAAATTGTAATCTATAAGGGACACAGATGTCCTTTCAGTGAGATGGGGACATCGATTGCAGGGCTCGGTGCTATTGGAAAGCGAAGGGATGAGCTGGTGAGGACCAGCTCAATATTTGGAAATGAACAGTCTGAGGCCACAGCAGAGATGGCAACACACATCTCTCTCTTTTTTTTAACCACTTTTTCCTTCTCATTCCCACTTTTCCCTCTTCTTGGGGGTTTAGATGTGAAACCAAGTTGAGCATTTCCAGTGTGAGCTTTTGGGATGAGTTCTGTGTCCACTCAGGCTTCAGTCAGGGACAAACTCACAATTGTGGTTCTGGACTAGCAGGGTTTAAGCAATAAAAGCAAACCAGAACAGAAAAGAAATCTCATGTCTGGAAATTTCCTGTAGCAGAGGAAGATTCAAAATATTTGGGAATACAACCCCCCTTTCTTTTTCTTTGCTCTTTAAATAAGACAGAACTCCTGGCTGCCCTGACTCTGCTGGTGCTCCAGGGCAGCCCCACTTGCATATATTTAGATTTATGCATTCAAAATACAAAATGTATTCTCCCCGAGCAAATAATCTGTGCGTGCTATAGGGTGAAATGATCCTCTTTGTGCAATGTCATGGCCCTGTTTCCTGGTGAAATAAGTTCAAGAATCAGGTTTCTGGGGCAGGGATGGAAAGAAATTGAAATTCTTCCTTCTGTCTTATAAGCAGTGGCTCCTCCTTCCCATCACCTCCACTCCAGACCCTTTTTAAGAGTCATGGAGTTCTTGATGGGCAACCAGACTTTGCTGCTTGTTTTTCTAATATCCGGTAGATTTGTAACTTAAGCCATGAATTTTAGTTTTTATTAACATTTTAGGCCTTGTTCCTCTTATAAAATGGGAGTGGGTAAACCCCTGCTTGACACTGAAGTGAAATTTTTGGGTCCAAAGACAGCACAGGAGCTGTTCCACCAAATCTGAGAGGACAAAAAGTGCCTAAAAAGGTGCCAGCAAACAGGTCCCAAGCACAGAGAAATCTGAAGTGGATGCCCTGAACCCTTCCCATCAGAAAGGATAAAATCAAAGGGAATTTCTGATGAAGAGAAAAGATGGGGAGGTAGACTGGGAACCTCTCAGTTTCACAAAGTGAGCGCAAGGAGACGTGTAGTGAAATTAAATAGTGACAAATCAAAACTCCAAGCAATTCTTTTTCCACCAGTATTTAATTAAAAAAAGGAACCTAATTGCTTTTAGAAGTTAATGGGAACTTTGCAAGTCTAGAACAGATTAGATACTTATGTGTTCAATAACCATACATAGAATTATGGGCGTTCATTGAAATAACTTTGGAACTGAGCTTAGGCTCCGTAAGGTTTGGGATGAAGTGCAGCAACTCAAGAGCAGGGAAAATCCAGTGGGAAGGGCAGATTTGGGCTATCCAAAGCTGCTCGTACTTGTCACTGCTGGGGGAGGGATGCTGGGGAAGTCTGGAGCGTGGCCCAGTCCGTGTAAGGCAAATAGAAATGAGGGATTGATGGATGTTTGCCCTTCTCTTGGGCTCACAGGCTGGACAACTGCAGTGCTGCAATATCAGTGGTGATTATTCACATGTGTGGGCCACTGAGTAATTCCTGTCCAGTGGAAATGAGAGCAGAGCAAGGGGAGTGACTTATCCAAGGCCGGGCAGGGCATCGTTGGAGGGCTGGGTACAAAATCCACGTCAGGCCACACATCTGCACCTAAACATGGGCTGTGGCCTTCTCCCTCCTCAAGAAATGGATTTCTTGGAAGCCTCGTGTTACCAGGAGTAATAAATGTTTCAGAAGCAGTGAGGGTCACACCTGGCTCTGCTTTGACACCCCTTTTTCAGTGTGAGGTCCCTCCCAGATGATCCTGGCTGGACGTTTGTGGTTGCAGCAGCCGGGGTTGGTGTGAGATTTGGGGTCACCGCGGTCCCTGGCGAGCGCAGGCAGCCCCTTTGTGCTCCTCAGCTTAAGTGAGATCGAAGGAATTGCTGCAAGGTCAAACCCATTCCCGGATTAATGGCACTGATGTGGCTTTAGTGAGAAGTTTGTTTTGCTTGTGTTTGAAGTGGCCTCTCATCTCCTCTGACAACAAACAGCGGCCGTGGCACCCGAGAGGGGCTCGCAGGAGCCGTGTTTGCATTTTGGAAGATGCCTCAGCTTCCCCTGGCCCTGCATTTCCTGCAAAGGAGCCTGTGGGATGTGGAGGATGGGATTGTGAGGAAAGAACGAGGAAGAGAAGGGAAAACAGGAAGGAAATGGGAAGGGAAGGCTCCGCCGCTCTCTGCTGCAGATCTACAGCTGGTTTTAGAGAGAGCCCTTCCCTTCTGAAGTGGGAAAAGAAGTTGTTTTCTGAGAGCCCTGAGATTGTTCAGGCACACGCTTGCCTTCATTTGCATGTGGGAATAATTATGGAATGAGCAGTTAACCAGGGTAGGTGTTAATGGAAAAATCACCATCAGTGTCCAGTGCATTCTGTGTTAGTAAAGATGTAGTGAGGCTGCTGAATCAGAGGTGTTTGGAGGCTCCAGACTGAAGTCATTGGTCAGTAATATTATATTTATTTTCATATTAATAATGTATAAAACAATAATTTTATAATATAAGAAAATACAGTTTCTAATATAAGAAACTACATAATTATTATATATATTATAATAATATATATAAAATTCTATATGTTATATAAAATTATATAATTATATAATTTTATAATATAAGAAAATATCATCTCTATTTTATATATAACATAAGTTTATATATATATATAATGTATACTATTATCAATACAATATTTATAATATTATATCAATTTCTAGATTTAGTTTATTACTCAGCTCTCAGCAACAGGGAACTCTCCATCCATACTCAAGTCAAGGGTTAAACGTTTAATCCATAAATTAGTGCTGGGAATCAAGGAAACCTGCTTGACATCTAAAATCACAGGGAGGTTTTATTCTCTGTAAGAAAAAACCTCTCCAAATTATTTAAAGCCTCTTTCTCTGGGCCGGTGTTTGCTCTTGGTCAGGAGTGACTTTGTTCACTCAGAATTTTCCTCTTTGAAAGGAGGTGGCTCCTGGGCTAAGTTGCAAAGGAGATGCTTCCAGTTGCCATTCCCATGGATCCTACTCTGAATTTTGGTTATGGAATCGGTGTCATTTGGTCGCCTCCCTGTCCCTAGGTCAGCTCACAGTCGAGCTGTGGCAGTGGCACTCAGCCTGTCTTTAACATGGCCTTGAGCCCCAGGAATGATCAGTTCTGCTGTAAATTCACTTTTTTTTTTGCTTCTTACATGCCACAGGTCTGAAACCTCAATGGGTTCAGAATCCCAGGATGGTTTATGTTGGAAGTGACCTTAAAAATCATTTAATTCCACCCCCTGCTATGCCAGGGACACCTCCCACTGTCCCAGGGTGCTCCAAGCCCCGTCCAACCTGGCCTTGGACCCTCCCAGGGATCCAGGGGCAGCCACAGCTTCTCTGTGCCAGGGCCTCCCCCCCCTCCCAGCCAGGAATTCCTTCCCAAAATCCCATCTAACCCTCCCTTCTGTCAGTCTGAAGCCATTTCTGGAACAGCAGCGAGCACAAAACCAATCTCTCCTTTGCCTGGGTGGCTGAGGGAGGTTTAAAAGCCCCGAACAGGACAGAATTCCCTTGGGAAGCTCCAGGATTGTAAAGCAGCTCCCTCCCTGCCTCCTGCCACATTGCATCACATCTGAACGGGGCTCTTGCATTATATATTAGCAGAGATCTGTCCTCAGATACCCTCCTCTGGAGAAGACCATTTTTAAATCTTTAATAGGGCATTAGAGCAATTTGCCTGTGATTTACTTCTAAGTGGGCAAGGAGAGCGGTGACAAACGAAGCCGGGAGGCCCTGAAATTCTTTGAATATTCCATGTTTTCCTGGAACTGTGGGGAAGAGGCTGCCAGAGAGGTCTTGGCAGGTTTTCTAGGTGGCTGGCCAAGTCTGAAGCAAACGTGGATGGTGAACAGGCTAATGCAGCTCTGGTTCCAAGCTCATAGACGTATAGAACATACGTTTTTATTTAAGAAATCCCACCACATGGAGGAGCAAATGTAGTGCTAATATTTCTTCCTGAAGGAAAATGGCAAGGGGAAAAACAGTGTCATCTTGCCACGATAAAATAAAGGTTCTTTTGCCCTTGCTTTTTAGGGACTTGGGCTGTCAGCTGAAGGAAATAAAATCCAGTGGCTTTCCCACGAGGGCCCCTTCTTAATCAGAAATGGCTTCTAGAGCAATAGTTTGTGTCCGAGGGAAGAGGCAGAAGTTGTTCAAAGAATGGATTTCCGTTGCCAGATTGACTTTTTGTTGTTGCCATGCGGGTAATTAAAACTGGCAATTAAGCAGGAAAGTGATCAAATAATCACTCGGGAGCTGCTGCTGCAGTTGGCTCCACGTGGACAAGCAGCTCCAGCAAGGAGCAGGGACCACCCATGTGGGTCAAACGGTGAGAATTAGGGGCTGTGACTGAATTATCCCAGGGAAAGGTGGCTTTGGGAGGGCTTCCTCTGGGAATTGGTGTTTTCCTGTGGGAAAAATGAGTTTGGATTTCTTGGAGACACCAGGTGAATGAATATTGTTGTTTTAGTCTTGTCCCTTGTTTGTGTGCAGCTCATGGGGCTTGTCTTGTTTTATTATTGATGGGGCAAAGGCTGTACACAGCCTCTACCTTTTAGAGTGAAACCATTTATTTTTCTTTATGAAGCCCCTGGTGCAGGCCCAGAAGTTCTGCTGTGGGCTCCCTGTGGGGTCTGGGATGAGTCACTTATTTTTTCTTTGGTTCCATTCCCTGCCTATAAAACAGAGGTCCTTGTTCCTCCTCAGGAGGGTTGCAAAGGCAGAGGAACTGATCCTGTATGAGCTGCTCGGAGACACTCACGCTGGAATTGCAAGGATCACACTGGGAAGAAACGTTTCTGAGGGACTGTCTCTGTGCTGACACCTTTTTCAGCTTCACAGAGTTAACCCTGACAAGATTTATCATCCAAAACTACTTTTATGCAATTGACTCAAGCACGTTATTGCAGCACATTAAAAATCCTAAGTAACGCGATTTATTATCGTAGTAAATACGCTGAAATTCGGATTTTTCTGCCTGTTTTCTTCACGTTGCATCTCGTGGAAGTGTTAAGGCTGTCTTTTTGTGTCGCAGCCAGGAGGAGCTGCGTGTTTAGGGTGGAGCAGAGCCTGCAGTGGAGCGATGCAGGAGTGCAGAGGGGCACCGGGAGCTGCGCCTGCCTCCCGCTGCTATTTCTGGCACGCAGAGACTGAGCAGTGTCTGCTGAGCCCAGCGTAAGTCCTGACATTCATTCTGTCTGTCACATCCCTCTCCAGACGTGGCTCCCTGGTTTTGAATCTGCTCCCAGCACCAGTGGAGTGGCTGGACACGAGCTGGGGTGTGAAGCTCTCTGTGTCTGGTTCCACCACAGACAGAATTCCCCAGACCTTTGATTTCTTTGACAGCAACGCCTGAATATCTCAGCATCCTGGAGTTTCCCCTGTGAGGAGAGATCCCTTTTCCCCAGGAGTTTGCAGTCTGGGTGGATAAAGCAGGCAGGAAGGAGGAAAGGATGGAGAGACTCAGGGTCTCAGTGAGCACGTGGAGCAGCAGGGCTGGGAATAGGCTGGGAATCCTCTCTGCTGATTTGGGATTGCTCTGCCTGGGTCTGTGCCAGCTCCTGCCTGGCCCCGTGCAGGGAACGGTGCCTTGCACCCACCACCAGCTGGAGAAAATATTTTGCTGTTCTACCCTTGGGTTTCATTCTTAAGCAGTGGCTGGAACATGTATTTTTTTCTTGCAAGGAACACGTTTTGGGGTTTTTTTTCTATTTTAAATTGTCTCAGCTGTAGTAATAGAAAACCTGGGAAAGATCTCTTTGTTTTATCTTTTAAGTAACTCTCTTTAAAAAGAAAGCAGTGCTGGTGAGAAGGGTGAGGAGTGTGTCAGGAGGTCTGGGGGGTGATGAAGAATTCCTGTGCTTTGAGGTTCCTCAGGTCCCTCTGATCTCTCAGGGCTCTTCCCAGACATTAATTAAAGCTCAGAATCCCAACTCCTTTCTTGGGTGCAATAGTTGTTATCAATTTGTGGTGTTGTTCTATAGGGAAGGATTGAAAAGAGTCCACAGCCAGTTCCTGGAGGAGATGGGAATGGATCTGTGGACTGCAACCCTCCAATCTGGGAATTACAATCCCTTTTTCCCAGAGTGACCCTAGCACTCCTTTCCTACTGAAATACAATTCCTTTGAGTTCTTCTCTTAGTCTCGTGCATCTCTTGATTTAATTCTTCCACTTTTCCTTCCGGCTCAGGTTCCCAAAATGTCCCTAAACTTTCTGCAAGTTGAATTTAGGCTCAGCAGTTTAAACTCCAGTTGAACAGCCTCAACAGGTATTATTTTTACTGGCTTTTTCAGGAAAAAAAAACCAAAACGGAGTTGATTGAGGGAGCGTCATTTCATGTGCAATGATTCCATTGAAATTTGAATTAAAGTTTAAAAAAGCATTAAATGTTGACCAGACATGTTTTGTGACAGCCTTGTAGGTTAACATATTCACATAACTCCATCTCTTAATAACAGATATATTTCAAAATTTGCCAGATTCCAGTGTGAAACCTCAAATCTTAAGAAATTATATCCCCAAACCAGGTTGGATTTATCTGAAATAAGAGTGAGACCCTTGGAGCTTTTGTTATGTTCTGAATTAATCGAGTCTTAAACTTTTGGTGGCTCTGAACCCACGTGAAATCTGAGGGGTTTGGGTGCTTTATGTGAGATGGAATTGGCAAATCGTGCCAGAGAGATGTAATAATTCTTTGTGTGACTTCATCCACGTAACTTTGAGCTTCACCTTGAGTTTTAGTTTGGTTAAATCTGTTTTCTTTTAGGAGAACTCGGGATCAGGGCAGGTTGGTAACTCCCCACAGACAAAACACGAATTCTGGGTGCAGCATTCCCACTTCTCTGATTTTGGATGGATGAATCCTTGTAACCTTTCTCTCCAAATCCCTCTGTGACATTGGCTCACCTTTTGTAGAATTCTTCCCTTTTCCCTAATCCTGAGGTTCAGTAAGTGCAGAGTCCCAGGGCCTTTCCCACTGCCTCATTTTTCTTTTCCTTTGCTTTACTCACTTTGGGATCCATCATTTTATGGCTTTCTCACCTTTATTATTTCCATTTTTCCCCGTTATCCAGGGATGGGTGGAGTTGGAGCTCAGGGAGAACCTGTTGGCAGAACTGGGGGGTGGGGGGAAAATGCCACCACTGCTTTTTAGTGCTTGGGGGAGGCAATACCTTGGTTTGGAGGGGAAAACTGCTGGGTGAAAAGGATTTGGTGGTGGTGAAACGGGACTGATGTGATTCTGAACCCCACTCCGTCCTCTCTGTTGAATGCCAGGGGATCCAGATGAGGGTGACAAAAACAACCTGAACTCAGCAGCTTCTTCCAAGGACTTGCAACCCTCCAGGGACCTGGTAAGTGTTGTCCTGATGGTTCTGTGTTTTCACAAAATATTGATTTTATCGGTGGTTTGGTGTGGAATTGGTCTGTGAAACAGAGAGGCTCAAATTCAAACCTTTTTGTTGTCAACATCACCTTTCTGGAAATGTCCAAATCATGACAACTTTGCCCAGTTTTGCTTTCTGTGGCTGTGCCCCACACTCTGAATTTCACCTTTCCTCACATCGTTGGAATTCTTAATTTCTATTAGTGAATGCTTTTTACTCCCCTGAAGACATTTTATTAATCTGGAAACTATTCTCATATATGCTGTCCTTAGAGCTGAGTATAACCATTATTTTAAAGATATTTCCTGAATGATCTCTGTACACTTTGTCCAGAGTGAAGTTATTGACTTGTCTCAAAAAGGCCTCAAGGTTTTATAATTAATGCTGAAGTCCCTAAAGCTTCTTCCCTGGCTGAACATCCCTTCTCCTGTGTGTCTTCCCCTTTGAATTGCTAATTCCAATTGATCTGAGGAAAAAAAAAATTGCAATAGTTTGTATTTACTCTACTTTCTGCTATAACAGCACCTAGCAAGGTCTCTCTTTCCTTTGATCCTGTCTCCATGATTAAATTCATTCTTCCTTTCTGTTTTCCAGCTTCTCTCTGCAAACTTTCTCTCACTCCATTTCTGCAAGAATTTCCTGCAAACCATGTCCCTGAGAGGATTAGTGGAGGGGATACCAATTTTATTTATATTTATTTATAAATGGACTGCAGAGACTTGGCCCTTTTTTAAATATGAGAACAATTTTCAGGCCTCTTTCAGTTGTGGTTATTTCACTCCAAAAAAAAAAAAAAAAAAAANAAAAAAAAAAAACCCAAACCCAACAAACCACAGAACAATAGAGAAATATGAGAAGCTGTGGAAACCCCTCAAACTTTCTCTGTTTAAATTTTGAATTCCTGGTGGTCACAGGGCCAGGTGATGCTGCCAGTTGTGGGTTTTTTGTGTAGTGCCTGGCCCAGAGCAGCAAGTTGAGTTAAACACAAAGCTGGGATCAAATCAAATAGAGTGACACCTCTATTTTTTTATTTGTGCCAGCCTGGAGGCCTTTCACATTTTGGAATTTGAGTCAAAACAGGGTTGCTGGACTCCAGTAAATGAAGTGTCCGGATGCCGGTGGTGATTCATAAAAGCAATTAAAAAAGGAAAGTGCTTTTCCTCTGAGCGTAATGTCGTGGTTGGAGGATGTCCTGAAGTGAGTGTGAAGTGCTCAGGCAGCGGTCAGGGGATGGGGGCTCTTGTGTTTGAGGTCGTGGATCTGTTTCCAGCAAACACTTCTTTATCACGTGGTGCTGCTGATTAAAACCAATTTTTTTCTCAGAGAGTCCCGGAGCAGTTGGGGTGGGGAAGCTCTGGAGATCCCCCAGTCCAACCTCCCTGCCCAGGCAGGGTCACCTGGAGCAGGTGACACAGGGACACATCCAGGTGGGCTTGGGATGGCTCCAGACAGGGACAATCCAAAACCTCCCCGGGCGGCTGCTCCAGGGCTCTGCCACCTCCACGGGAAGTTCTTCCTCAGGTTGAGGTGGGATTTGCTGAGTTTGACTTTCTGGCCATTGCTCCTCGTCCTGTCACCAAAACCAGCCTGGCCCCATCCTCTGACGCCTGCCTTGGGGATATTTGTATGGATTTAACAGCTGAATCTCACTGAGTTTCTATTTCAATATAGTTCCCTTTTCTTCCTTCTTAAATGTGAGGACAATCCTCCTGAGGATGCGATGTTTTCCATGGGAGAAACACGCTTGTGGCAACATAAATATTGGCGGTGACAGATAATTGAAACTCATCAAATACAATATTTTTTCCCCCCTCCTTGTACAACTCCCCGGCATTTCTGAGCTTCCCCAAACACAAAACACCTCATCTGTAGAGCTTTAAGGCGATTTTCCAGGAGCAAGACTGAGCTTGGTTAGAACACGGTGGAGGCTGTTGTTTTACACGAGGATCCATCAGCACGGCCTCATTGCCTCAGCAAGAAGCAGACCCTGAGGCACTCCCTCCAAACTTCCTACTCGGCTTTTCCAGCTTTCCCAACCCACCTGTTGGCTGTTAGGGGTGGTTATCAGGCCTTTCCAGCCTTGCTGCCTTCTCCAAGGGGATTCCTCTCGCTTCTCTCGGAGCCTGCACAAGTTGAAGTTGTGGCTTGCGTTGGCTTTGCCCTCCCATCCCACCCTTGGTTATCCCATGCTAAGGGAAGCAAAAGAGTTTACTGATTTATCATGGATCATTAGGTGGAAGTAACCGTTCTTGAAACATCAGTATGGATACAATAATTAGGGATGTGCTTTTGTTAACACCGCCAGCCTCTACCCTCTTGTACAGTACCCTTGGGTACTAAATAATTACCCACTTTGTGTGGTTATCTAGCTCACTAATTACCCACAAAAATTGGGGTCAGGTGTTAACTGCTTGAAATAAGTATCCTCCAAAGGCTTGGGGAAAGTGTGTAAAGAAATTATGTGTTTGCTACAAAACTTTGGGAAAAAAAAAAATCAAGCATTTTTTATTGGGAAGGAAGATGAGGAGACAATGGATGTGAAATGTTGTGTGGTGGCAAAATCTTGCAGTGGTGGTGAGGGACTCTGAAGGGAGTGAAAGGATGGTTGGCAGATACAGTCACTAATCCAGTCTACTTTTCCCAAAGATTAGATCCTTCAGTACACAGGGTTTGATTCTTCCCCTATCCAGGCTGATGCCAATCAGGATTATGCCGGTATAAATAAGAAAATTTGTATCCGTGGATTCCCAGACTGACTTTGCTGCATAATCCCACCTCTTCCATCACCCAGGGACTTCTGCATTGCACCCAATAATTTAATTATGGATCGTATATTTATTTCCATACATTTATTTTAGCTGTCTCCAGCTCCGTGTGCACGCAGAATTTCATTCTGAGGCTGCTGCTCATAAAATGCAGTTTGCTTGGAGCAATAATTTGATTCCTGTGCTCAGGGAGTTACCCCAGTGAGTCAAAGATTTCTAGATTGCCCCACCCTCCCCAACTTCCCGAACGCTCACACTGCAGCCACTTTCTCTTTGCCAGACCCACACAAGATGTCTAACTAGCCAAAATCCCAAGGGGCAATCCCAATCTCCTGCCTCCCCTGTTTCAGCCCCAGAAAAGTGGGAAATGAAGCCAGGGCAGCCCCAAAGCCCTTGAAATTCCCGGGCACGTGCAAGAGAGGGATGTTCAACAGCCCATCTCCCCAACCTGGTTTCTCGAATAGGTGCTCCCCTGCCTTCAATACAAAGGAAACAGATTTCAGAGGGAGCTGAGAAGGTGTTTCTGGAAATCCTCGGGTCTTTGGATGCCCCGATACCTTTAATTCCTGAGCGTCTGTGCAGTGCTCAGCGTAACAAAGAAACCGCCTGGATTTATTGCTGTATTTTGCGTGAGGTGCTTCCTCTCCTCCATAGCCAGAACCACCTCCTGTTCCTACAAACACCTTTTGAAGCCTGTGCGGCTTCAGGTATTAGACATCACCATCCCCAATGTTTGGGCAAACGGGGGGGGGGGTCTGGGGAAGGCCCCAGAGCGAGGTGTGAGCTCGGTTTTGGGGCTACCTGCGCCCCGCATTGTGCGGAGCATCTCTGGGAAAGGCAGCGCTCAGCCTCCTAAAGCACAATGCAGATTTAGTCGTCATCTTTGTCTCTCCCCCCGCGCCCCCCCCGCTCCACTCCCCGCTGATGTTAACTGTCTGTATTATTATTTATTGTTATCAGGGGATTTGGTTTGATCAATGAAGTGTATATGCGTCTGACGGACATTCGGGGAGGAAATGCTTGGAGAATGAGTAACATGTCTGCAGTGGAGGGTGTGTGTGAGGGAGAGAGGGAGCATCGGTACTAGAAACATTGACTGATGAGTTCATTTTAAAATCCAAGGGCATATAGCTGGTAAATTAGCACATATTGCAAATATAGTCTGGAGCGAGAGGCAGCAGTGCTGCCATTGAGCGCAGGGGTGGGTGTGGAGGGGAAGGGGGGGTCGAGGAGAGGAGATTGTCAGCTCTAAAGTCATCACGGGCATGAGCCAGGCAGTCTGCCTGCCTCACTGCAGACGTGGGGCGTGCGATTTCCACGGGCGGCTGCGGGCTGCGGCGTGGCGGAGGGGGGGAGCGGGGGGCACCCGGGAGAGCCAGCGCTGGATTTTATTGTTTTAAAATCCACAGCCAGCCGGAGGCATGCGAGGCGAAGGGCTGCAGCCCCTCCGCTTCGCCCTCTCCTTCCCCTTCAGCCCCCTGCACCCCCTTAGGAAGGCGGAGGGGGGAGCGGCTGCCCGGAGGGTCCCGGGGCCGGTACCCGGCGGGGATGCGGCGGGGCCGGGGATGCGGCGGGGATGCGCCGGCGGGTTTCTCCCGAGAGCTTAAGAGATTATTGGGGAGGGGTGACCGGCAGTGAGTGTGTGTGAGTGTGTGTGAGTGTGCGGGGCTGGCGGCGGGGGGAGCCGGGTCCTTATTCTGTTAAAGATTTAAGTAGGCATGCAAGGAATCTCTAGGATAGTTGGCAAAGGGCGAGGGTGGGGAGGGGGGGGGAAGGATCCAAAAGAGTCTGTAACCAGACACTGAAGCTTTCCAG